>ML834466.1:73733-95244 GCA_009831015.1 Picea engelmannii | reverse complement strand
TGACACCAGTTGAGTCAATATCATGAAAAAGAGCTCTAATTTCGAAAGCTAACTTCATGGGATTATTATCTTTCAGTTCTAGATTAAACAACTTCATCAACAATTGTATAATTTTTAGCTCTGAATGGGAGTCATAAAGATCTTTTAATTTCTCTAATGCTTTAAACGTTGTGGTACTAGAAAGAATGTCTTCTTACCTCTTCAGTGACTGAGGCAGAAATTAAAGCATGTGTCTTTTTATCTTTACTCTTCCAAATTACAAGTTGTCTGGCATCTGTAGGTTGCTCTGGGTCATTGTCATCCTTGCCTTCACAAATTTCCTCTCATAAATCATTAAAAATAAGAGTATTTTTTATTTTTCGAAACCATTCTTGGTAAGTTTCTTGTCCGGAGAGCACTACTCCCACAATTGATACTAATGAATGCATTGTAAACTAATTTCTGTAAATGAAATTCCACTTGCACAAGAAAAATAAAATAAAATCTCACAACACCTTCAACCTTGGCTGCTCTGTAAACTGTTCACAGCTACTCCCGCACACAAGCTCAGTGACTAAACGTTGGAGGGCCTTCGGGCACTTGTTGTTTCTTCACTGCAACTGCAACTACAATGCAACTACACAGTTACAGGTGGCTCCTCTCGAATCTGGAGCTCACGCAGGCACACAATAGCATGGAGTTTTAAAAAACGTGGCTCTGATACCACTGTACACAGGCCAAATAACAAAACTCCACAGTTCACACCAAGCACAGAGATGTTTTTATTAATGAAAAATGAATACATGTAGTATGGGCGGACAGTTGTAGACAGTTGCAGGACAGTTGCAAACTGTTACAGTTATGGATTAGTTAACAAGGGAAACTGTTCAATTATGGATTAGTTAACAAGGGAGTTACATATTAGTTAACATGATTGGCTCCTTTAGAGCGATCAGATCACAAAGTTGTACTATTTGCTCCTATATCTTTACTTTACTTTCTCTAGACTGATACCAAAATGATCTGGCTGGGCACTCCTGCCAAACAGGTTTCATAACCAGGGAATGTTGTTGCAAGGACAAGGTATAGAGAAGCAAAGAAACTGAGCTTAAATGGGTTGAATAACATGTCAACTCAATGAGTTGACAAGTTGCGTCTCACTGACTGTAGTCCCCCCAATCTACCACTGTGTTTCTTCTATTTAACAAACCCTAACGTCCAAAACTGATCTTCCTCCAACCATTTGTGGTGGACTCTACTGTAGCATGGCACGAGACCTCCCCTCTTTGTTGTGTTTAATGATTATTTCTAGGTACGAGACCTCCCCTCTTTAAGTTGATGGCCCCCATCAACAAGCTTCCTATCTTCTCCCTCAAAGGCCTTAAGCTTCCTATCTTCTTCCTCAAAGACCTTAATCTGGGACCTGTGGCTACCAGATCTTCTGGCTGTGGCAGTAACTCAAACTCTGGCTCTTGTCCATGCCTCTGGTTTGGCTCTTGCTCAGACTCTTTGACTTGGTTTTAGGTCTTCGCCTCACCTCCAGCCTTTCATCTTCACATGTCTTTCTCCAGGGGTTTAGACACTGCCCACTAGACACTATTCTACCACAAGACCTTCCTGTCAGGCTCTCCCTCCTACCCTCTCTTTGCATCTCAACCAATTTAGACTCTGCCCAGTGTGGGCAGTGTTCTATCACAAGAGTTTCATGTGGGCCTCTCCATCCTACCCTCTCGTGTTCTATCACAAGAGTTTCATGTGGGCCTCTCCATCCTACCCTCTCTTTGCATCTCAACCAATTTACAATACTTTCTTTCATCATTTATCTCCCAAGTTCCAACATTACACAGTAAAAATTTTAAAATCCTTTGCTTCTTTTACTCTAATCTAGCAAAATAATTATGATTTCCTAAATTTTTTCTTATTGTTAGTAGATTTTCCTCCTGAAAATTTTAGTTTTATTATCCAAGAAGGAAGTTCTTCCAATATGAGAAATGAATTTATTAGAAAAAACTGAATACCATTATATATAGAGTTCACAAGTTGTTATCAAATCTAACGAGAGAATATGTCAACCATTCAATAATTCACTCAACCAATTCCTATTTTCTAATTTATAAGAGATTCTAGCTATAGCTATAGATTCTAGTTACATGGGATATTCTAGTTACATGTTGAATCACATTTCTGTATGACAGTTGTTCAAGATAAACATTATCTCTAACAGATACCTCCATTATCCGGGCCTTATAGAGTGTTCACATCACAAGTCTGTACTATTTGCTCCTCTTGCTTTGCTCTCTCTGTCAAATGTTTGCACACAACATCAATGTAATGCAATCGGCACTATTTTCACAGGCCAAGTAACTTACTCTGATAACAAAATAATCTGTCTGGGAACTTCTACCAAACAGATTTCATAACCAGGGAACATTGCTGCTAGAACAGGGTTTCGAGCAGCAAGGAAACTAAGCTAATAAATGGGTTTAATATGATGCTCTGTTAAATCTGTAAGTACAGATCAAAAACAAATTCCATACAGTAAATACAGGTCTATGAAGGTGACCAAAAATTGGCCTAAAAGTCTGCCTAAATACATGATCATTCTTCTATGCTACGCTACATCTACAAGGAGAAAAATCAAACATTAACAACAGATTCAATGATAAAATATCGTTTCTCTACCGACAATAATAATTCAATAATTCCTTATTAAAGGAGAATTTACAGATATTACAATTTACGCGTAGCATTGACAATAAGGATTCAGAATTTGCTGCGTCCTATTGAGCACAGCCTTCTTTTTCTGTCACTGGTCTGCCTCTTGCAGCAGGTGCTGCATCCTTCTGACTGCAGCGCCCCATTTTCCATCGTCGTGCATCTGCTAAAACTGATCTCCATCCAACCATTTATGGGCTACTCTGCTACTAGAGATGCATTAATTTCCGCGTGACTTCATTTAATAATTAGTTCCAGGCATGGTTACAGATCAGACCTTCTCTCTTGAGGTTGACGGCCCCATCAACTAGCTCCCGATCTTTACTTTCCACAAGCTTAATCTGGGACATGTGGGTTTCATATCTTGTGGCTTTGGCTCTGGCTCTAGCTCTGGCTGTGACTCGTACTCTGTCTCTTGCTCAGACCTCTGCTCTAGCTCTGCTCAGACTCTCGGCTTTAGCTCTGACTTGCTCTTGGCTCTAGCTTCACGAGCCAAATCTGAGACACAGCCTAACGAGTTGAATCTGAAGCCTATGGGTACCAGAGTTTGTGTCCCACAAGCTCTGGCTGTGATTCAAACTCTGTTTCTTGCTGAGGCCTCTTATCTGGCTGCGGCTCTGCTAAGAGCCTCTAACTTTAGATCTGGCTCCGTCTTAGCTCTAGCTTTGGCTGTCACCTTTCATCTTCATATCCCTCTTCCACCAGGGGTTTAGAGGATTATACATACTGACATTCTTGCCCACCCCTTGTTATCTTCGTCAATGGGAAAATGGCTCACTCTACCTCGCTTTAAAAAAACATTTGTGCTCTTTCTCTGCAATACGAATCGCCAAATCACGAAAGACAATCTTGTATTTTATCCTCCAAAGCTAATCCTTCCCCAGTATCCTCCATGAAAGCTTCAATCAAAGAACGATCCCTTATAAAGCTGATAATACAAGCACTGTCAAGCAAATAGCTCTCCACTGATTTTAACAATTACCTTTAAAAAGCCCCTCTATAGACCTTCTGCTATCCAACACTTATCATTTTTTCATAACTGATTATCTATCTTCTCGATAAGCAATAGAGTTCTCTCCACTTCTTTTAACAAACCCTTCCAAACCCTATACAACATTTGTCTTCAAAATAATGGTAGCACATTGTAACTCCATTTCAGATCTTGAAATAGTTTTTCATAAAACCTCTTCTTTGATGGCATCTGATTTGAAGCAAGCTTCGACTCGTGTGGATAAGCATAGAGTGGCATCATCGCAGCAACTACAATTATAGCCAGTGGCAAACCCTTGCACTTTTGTGAGTGCGATTTCATTAAAGGTCAAAACAATTTTAGAACCTCCTTCATTCAAAAACTCTCCTAGGCTTTGAAGTTCAAGACTCCACATATCGTCCAGTATGAGAAGAAAATTTTTCTTCTTTAAATAAGAGCACAGCATATCTTTGGAGACCGTTACCCAAATGATGGGATCAAATGATTTGCTTACCTTGTTGATGTGATTTTCGGTTAACCACCTTTCAAGCTTAGACTAACCACCTCTCAAGCTTCGACTGTGCAGATTGTATATTGTTTCCAGCAAAACCAGATTTGGAGATTTCAATCGATATCTGGGACGGTTGAATAAAGTTTCTCCGCTGGGTGGAAAAATGGACTACTTCTCTAAGTGGAGTTCAACAACATTATTTTTCCAATCTCTGGTATCTTTGCTCATTCTATAACGACAGAGACACTTAGCACAGCAACCAAGGCAGTTTTTGTGTTGCTGGTACTCCTCGTTGATATGGCCTTCTCCGCCTTATCCAGTCAAATCTTCACTAATTTTTAAAGGTTCCTTTGTTCTCGAACGAGCTCAGCTTTCATGCCATCTATTACATCATTCAGAAGTTGAAGTTAAGCTGAAGGGAAAGGAATGACCATTTTCACCTCCTCAACAACTTTGTTCAAAACGCTGCTCAAAACATGGCTTGCAGCCCCAGAGGCAATATCCCCGCCATACATTGGCTTCACAGAAAGCCTCTAAGTGTGCCCAATCGAAATAAACTGCTCCCAAAGCTAGAGTAGGATTCCTCTTTCCACAGCAAAAAGGATTCCTCTTTGCTCAAATTGGGTTAAGGCTCCGCACAGAGAGCGGAGCCCTGAGTGCATCCCACCAAACTAGGTTACATGTGCAGAGCGCTGATTACATCCCAAACTAATTTCCTACCATGATTTTTAGTTTTATTTGTTATTCTAGTTCATCCTTATCAACAAGAATTACTCGTATTCAACAGGAACAACTGGAAGCAACTTGACTTTCGAATCAATCGTACTCAACAGTTGGGAAGCACTTTGCAACTTGTCCTTGGGCCGAGTACCACAAACAATGTATTCGACGGCTGGAAGTAACTTAACTTTAGGATCAATAGTAATCAACTTTTGGGAATCCCCTTGCAACATGTCCAGTTAAGTTAATTTGTTGCCCCCGTCCATGCTTTTTCAACTATATTCGTACTCGACAGCTGGAAGCAACGGGATGAACAGTTGGAAAGCACCTTGCAACTTGTGCTTAGCCCGAGTAGGACAGTGAACGTTTCGGTTTTACATTAAAATTGTGGGGTTCTAAAGCCAGTGATATGATTCTCTTGGATATTAAATTGGTAAATATGATTTTGAATGGCTGCAACGGAAATGAAACATGAAAACTAAAAGGGATGAATCAATCCAGCTAAACATCAGTGGTTTTCTTACTATGGCAGTGGAGGTGTTTTTAAACTTATTATGCACAAAACTGTTTTGGTAAAATGTTACAGCATATTGGCCACTCCCATAGTTTTCACCCATTTATTCATATTCCTGTCACTCGAACATGGGTTTAATGTCATATGCATCCAAGCATTTTATTTTGGTTTTTTCTGCATCAATCTCAATCTCAGTGTCATTGTTTTTTTTTTCTTATCGTTTCTACTAGAAATCTCCTCAAAAAGTTGAAACTGTAAATTTGAATCTTTGAATTTGCATTAAAAAAAAAAATATCTTATCATTTTTATTAGAAATCATGGCTAAAATTGTTGAAACTGTAAATTTGAATAGTTGAATTTGCATAATCTAAGTATCTCATAAACAAAATTCATTTATATATTTAAAAATACAATTTAACCAACAGAAAAAAATAACAATTTTACCAAGATTTGTATCTGATAAAAAAAATAGATTTCACCAAAATTTGTATCACCAAATTCTTGTAAAAAATTCAAAAGACTAAAAAAATTCAACTATTGGAAATTACAAAAAAGTTTTAAAAAAATAGCAACTTACCCTTTGCCAATCTTACAGTTTTGAAAGAAATATTGCTTACAACTTTTAAACGAAACCCAGATCGCTTAGGCTACTCTACCTGTCCACCGCCTTTTTTTTCCAGAAAAAATTGCACATTATATTTATGATAATATAATCTTTTTACAAAGAGTGTCTCATCACTAGAATTGTAAAAAACCGACAATTCTAGACTTCCATAACATTCATTGTCTCATCATGAGACCATATCTACCTAGCCAATAAAAACTAGACATCTTTCCCACTAGGATCCTAAACCAAAATTTACAAGATAGACTAAACAATCTTGTAAATAAACCGTATCAAAATAGTACATTTACCAAAATAAAGTCACTTTAGAAGTCACCAGACTATGCTCAAAACATGAAAAAAACAATATTACAACTTCAGAATAGTAATAGGACCCTCATGTCCACCAAACCATTTGTTGTATGATATATGACCCATTGGAGAGTTCAATGCTAATTTTGACAATCATCAGCCACAGTATTATTTTCTCGATAGATATGAGCAAAAGAAATTTACTTGAAAAAAGGCAATAAGTCAATAATTCTATTTTTCCAGCTCTCCAAAATTGCCACCTGTAAAGTACCTCTACCCTTAAGCCAATTTATAATAATCATAGAGTCCCCCATCAAATGTAGATCTTGAATACCGAGTCTTTTTGCTAAAATGATGGCTACCCAAGCTCCCATAAGCTCTGCCTTTGAATTAGTACCTGAAATACACTTTAAGGTCCATCGATATTCCACTAGATTATTTAATTTGATAATTCCTTGAGCTCCACACCAATTTCCATTGAATTGTGAGGCCCCATTGAACCATGCTAGTACCTTATCATCACGGAAAGTAATCGGTTGTGTTCTTTTTGAAAAGTTCGTTGTATTGATTTGTTTCGAGGCTCCAGATCCTGTTGCAAGAAAAAGAATTATGTTTGTCGAGGGTAATCTTCCTTAAAAAAAATATATGTTTGTGTCCTTCCAAATGAACTAGCAGATGAGTGCGGCTATCTCTCTGTTCGATTTATTCTGAAAAGACCAGTTTTGTAAGCACTTTCCAACAAAACCTCTATTCCAGCCAAATGTTAAATTTAAACTATGTTTAACTTCTTCCCAGATAGAAACAGTGAAAGGGCAGCTAACAAAAACATGTTGGCTCGACTCTTCATTTGTTCCACACACACAACATATGCTAGGGCCATACCAGCCTCTCCTCTGAAGGTTTTCCCAAGTGAGAATCTTATTCTCCAACAATAGTCATAAGAAGAGTTGTATTCTTAATGGGTAGCTCCATTTCCATAATTGAATTATCCAGCCTTCTACCTTCCCCGACCAGAATTTGTTTGATAGTGTATTGTAGACATTTTTGACTAATATAAGACCACTATTATCAACACCTATCCACGTAAGTTCACCAGGGTGTTCATTTAGTACAATGCCAGGATGCAAAAGCAATTTCCTGTAGTTTTCCCATTCATGGCCCAAGTCCCCTTCTAGTTCCAGATCATTGCTCGTGACCCAATTCTGCCCTAGCAAGCTTAATGATGAAGGTCCACTTGCTTGAAACAGAAAGAAAATATGTTTTTTGTTTATTTACCGAATCAGTTCCTCCGAAAGAAAAGAAGCTTCATTCAATCCACTAATACAATCTCGACCTATAATAATTTATTTCCCTATGCCAGGAGACCATACTATTCTATCAAGGATAATTGGTAAAGTATTTAGAATATTCTTCCAAGTTTGTGATCCAAATGGAGTAATGCTCACAGTCAACCTTAACCAAGTACTTACTGGGACATGAGGAAGATATTTTTCTTTGATAACTCTTTGCCAAATCCCGAGCTTCATTAAAGCACGCCATAAATTATTAGTAGCCAGAGCTCTATAAAAAATAAAAATGTTTCGTAAGCCCCATCCTCCCAGTTGCATAGGCTTTGCTATAATTTGTCAATTACAAAGATGATATCACTTCTTTGTTTTATTTACATCCCACAAATACTCATAACTAAGTCTATGAAGCTTAGTTAGCCCTAATACATAAATATGGGCTAGTGTCATCCAATAGACCAGTAAGCTCTCAAGCACAGCTTTCATAAGAATCATACAACCTCCCAAACTGAGCCACTTATTACACCAAAGGTTGATCCTTGTCTCGAACCTTTCCACTAACCACTGCCAATCCATCATTTTATAACTTCTTGGTTTCATCAAATAACCCAAATATTTGAAACCACAATTGAGATCTTTAACAGAATAACCGAGAATGTCCACAATTCTTTGAAGTGAACCAGGGTCGACACTCGCATGCATAACAATGGACTTTTGTTTATTTATGATCAAACCTGATGCTCGGCAAAAAACTTGAAGTATACTTTGTATTTTCTCCCACTCAGCTATAGAATCTTTTGTCATAATAAGAATGTCGTCCACAAAAAGAAAATGGAGGATCCTAATCATGCTAGATACTTTAATGCCTGTTATCTGACCCTTGGATTTTTCTTTTTTTAAAGCCAAACTAAGCCCCTCCATTACTAAAATAAATAGTAAAGGAGATAGCGAACATCCCTATCTCAAACCCTTGCTACCTTTGAAAAAATTAGTTGCCTCTTCATTTATTAAGATAGCATAAGTAGTGGAAACTACATAGGCCATGATCTAATTCGTAGTCTTTAACCCAAAACCACTTTGATGAAGTACCAGCCTTAAATAATCCCAACTAGTATAGTCGTAAGCCTTCTTCAAATCAATTTTAAGGATTAAAGCTTTCAATTTCCTACCGTCGTGATCACCATCCACCCTACCATCATCTTGTTGCTAAAAACAAAGCACAACATTGAGACATAATGTCAACACTAAATTACTTAAAAATAACAAAAATAGAAAACAAGAAAACAAGAAAAAATTAAAATCTCTCACTAATTGATTTGGTGTTGGTTTTGTTATGTAAGGTGGTTGTTAGGGGTCTTTTGGCACACATAAATCTTATTTTGGTTGGCTACTTAAATTTCACATATGATGTTGGGGAGGTGTGGGGATATTTTGCCCATTTGGATCTATTGACAGGTTTTTTCAAAGACTTATTTACTGAAAACAGACTAGTGGACATTGCACTGGATGTTCTGGTTTCAACCTGGAGAAATGGCAGAGGGGGCTCTGATCGTATTTCTAAAAGATTGGATCATGTCTTTTTGGCTGAAGATCTCTTATTGGGAGTTAGCAGATACAAATCATGGGTGGAATATCCCTTCATCTCGGACCTTGCAGCTGTCTTTTTAAATTTAGAATGTCAATCCTTACCGACGGCCTATCCATTCAAGTTTAAGTCAATCTGGTTATGTGAAGAAGAGGTTGCCTCTTCAGTGAGTGAAGTCTGGAAGGATCCAGCTCATTTGGTTGAAAGTTCAGCAAAGACTAGTCTTAAAATTGAAGTCATTAAATTTTCGCATAAAAGCTTGGGCAAAATATTAAAAAAGAAACAAGAAGAAAGGTTATTTCGATTGGAGGGACATTTGAAAGATGGAGCAGTGATAGGGATACACAAATAAAACTTTTGGAGGCCGAGCGTGACAAAATCTTACTAAGCATAGAGGGGCTTTCATAGTGCAACATATTAGATATCATTTTTGGGATTAACTGTGTAGAGTAAGTCATTAATCTATCACCCATATCCATGAGTATTAGTCGCAATTGACCAATACTCATGGATATGGGTCATATATTAATGACTTACTCTATGCAGTTAATCCCAAAAATGATATCTAAAATCTTACTAGTTGAAGAAGACTTGTGGCGTCAAAGAAGCAGAGCCATCTCGATAAAGAGTGGTTATAAGAATACAAAATTCTTTCACAATTTTGCAAGATTTAGAAGGAACACAAATCATATTTGGGAGATTAGTGATGAGAGCGGCGAATTTCTTTCTGGATAGGGTGGGATCAAAAGAGAATTTGTCAAGTACTTTAAATTTTTTTATGAGGAGCCAACTCATGTGGTTATTAATGATCAAGTTGATACTGCCAGTCTTTTTGGTTGTTTTGTCAATGATGATGATTCAATTTTATTAGACAGAGCTTGTACGAAGACGAAACTTTGGGAGGTTCTTAAGTCCTTTCCCAAAGACAAGAGCCCAGGGCCCGATGGTTGGACAGTAGAGATCTTTATCCACTTCTTTGAATTAGTGGGAGATGATTTACTGGGAGTGGTGGAGTATTCTAGGACTCGAGGCTTAGTGAACAAGTCTTTAAACACAACCTTTTTTACTCTTATCCCAAAAGTTAATAATCCATCGTCCTTTGGTGATTACAGACCAATTGCTTTGTGTAATTTATGTTACAAGTTGATTTCAAAGATAATTGCAAATATGATAAAGCCTATTCTATCTCGCTCGTTGTCGGAGGAACAATTGGGTATTCTAAAAGGTAGAAAAATCTTGGATGCAATAGGCACGTCACAAGAGTGCTTGTACAGTATAAAGGTAAAAAAGTCAAAAGCTATGATCTTAAAGCTAAATCTTAAGAAAGCTTATGATTGCATCAGTGGAGATTTTTTAAGAATGACTCTTATTCAAACGAGCTTTAGTATTCTATTCACAAACTGGATCCTGAGTTGTGTGACCAGCGCAAACTTCATAGTCCTTATAAACGGGGATACTTCACCAATGTTTTAGAGTGGTAGAGGTCTGAGGCAAGGTTGTCTATTATCACCTCTGTTATTCATTTAAATCATGGAAGGACTTAGCATGCTTTTAAAGAAAAGAAAGAATGAAGGAAAGTTGTTAAGGGTAAACGTCTCCAGATTAGTTAAGATTTTGCATTTGTTTTTTGTGGATGATGTTCTTATTATGACAAAAGCATCTGTTGATGAGTGGAAAGAGATAAAAGAGATACTACTAATTTATTTAGTGCCTCTGGTCTGCTAATAAATGGGACAAAATCTACCTTCTACTTCGCTGGAATCCAAGGGGAGACATTAGAAAAATTAAAGGAAAATTTCCCTTATAACTTTGATGATCTCACAAAGGGTTTTCGATATCTCAGATACTTCTTAAAGGTGGATGCATATAAGACTATGGACTGGAGATGGCTCCTTATAAAGATTGAAAATATGATTGGGTTGTGGTGTAATAGATGGTTGTCATTGGGTGGCCGCTACACACTAGTCAAATATGTTCTTGAAGGACAACCTATCTATTGGATGGCACTGGCTGCCATACCAGCATTGATTTTGAAAAAGATAAGAAAACAAATGTTTAGTTTTCTTTGGTTGGCTGACGTTGGGAAAAAGCATATGCATTTATGTAGCTGGGAAGTTTTAGCAAAACCAAAACATTTGGGAGGCTGGGGGATAAGAAACATTTTCCTTTTCAACAGAGCCTTGGGTGCAAACTCTTTGTGGTGAGTCCTGATGAATGATGAAGTTTGGAATAAGGTGATAAAAGACAAATATCTACATCACTGCTCGGTAGTCACTTGGTTTAGATCGGCTTCACCCACAATGTCATACACCTCTCAGACTTGGAAGAACCTTCTGAAGTCCGTGCATTTGATTACTCATTGGTTGAGTTGGATCCCAAGGTCTGGTCACTCAATTTTGTTAGGATTGGACATAATTTTGGGCATGGGGAATTCATCCCATTTTTCTCATCAACTTATTTCCGAGCTGAAAAGAAATAACTTGGTTTAGCTCTACCGGGCTATAGGAAAAAGCAGACCAGGTATTTTGTCAGAACATTAGAAAACTAGTGAGGAGATCAGCCTCAATGGAAACTTGGCAATGGAATGGGATGCTTAGGGGAATTAATTGGAGTGGGGGTGTAGTTAAAGAATCAAGAAGACGAGCTTATTTGGACTGGGGGAGACAGATCATGTAGCCTTACTACAAAAAATATATATTGTGCGATTGCAAAAAAGAAGTGGCAACATGTTATTGGGGGTTGGATGAGACATATGTGGAAATGGGACATGGAACAAAAAATTAAAGTATTCACATGGTTATCCATTGAGAATAAAAATTTAACCTGGGATACCTTGCAAAGAAAAGGTTGGGAAGGCCCAAATATATGCTATATGTGCTCAAAAGCCTCAACATATGTGTATCATTTATTTGTAAATTGCAGCTTCATTCAAGATGTTTGGAATAGGATAAAAAGGGAGCTAAACATTTTGATTGCTTGGGAGGGAAGCTCGTTAATTGGTTGCTATGAAAACTAGGTTAGAAAGGAGTTTTCTTTCATTACCCTCCCCTTCCTATTATGTTGGTTTGTTTGGTTGGAGCGGAATAAAAAATAAATTGAGGGTAGGAATCCTTCTACTTTTTTTGTTGTTTCTAAAATTCGGGCAAACTTAGCACTTCAGACAACTACACTAAAGAAGGTTATCCCTTGTTTAGTTCAGATCCCAAGTTTCTCTACTCCAATAGTCAGTTGGTTTGATGGAGCAGCGCAATTAAGTGATCATAGGAGTGGGGCAGGGGGATTGACAAGAATCAATGAAAATTCAGTTTATAAGTGGACTTTCAATTGTGGCATTGGGACAAACACCAGGGCAGAGCTGCTAGGAGCATGGGTGACACATATATTTGTTGTGCGTTTGAATATTGAAGCCATCCAGGTAATCGACGACTCAAAGATTATTACTGATTGGATGAAGGACAAAGGAAAGCTACAGGTTGCCTCTTTGACGGGGTGGAAGGACATAATCATCAAGCTCAAAAAATCTTTTAGGTAGATCAATTACACACATGTTTATAAGGAGCTAAACAAGGAAGTGGAATCTCTCTCGAAAAAGACTTTGATGAAGACCGAAGGAAGGATAGAATACAATCTGTGGGTTCATGGAAATGAGGACCCTACCCTCTATTTTAATCTTTTTTAAATGCATAGTAGTTTTATATTTTGGTCTCTCGAGTCAAATGAAAAATTTTGACGGAAATTTACTCTCTTTATATATTTCTCAAACAGAATCTCCCCCTTGGCATAGAAATTAGCAGATCATAGATGGAATATTAGTTTCCTTGAGTTTATGGGTTATTTGCAGCACTCTAGCTTCAGTTTTGGTGTACTGAAAGAATCATATTAGAGCCATATTCATAATCTCTTTAAAAAAGAGGGGGCTTATTGTAATGTCAAGAGTTTTGGAGGGGTGTTTTGCTAGCATGAACTATGGAGATGCTAAAAATCTGTACACAATTATATTTCTAATATAAATGAGTAATTTTTCTGTTGAAAAAAAGGTGGTCAAGGTTCTAAACTCACAGTAGTAGGGAGAAGACACCCAAAAATATCCCACTATATTAAGAATTAGTGTTTCCACACCAAATACCATCCTTGGTTGATTTTGAGGGCTTAAATGCCTCTGGATCATGATACTCTGACAAACAGTTTTATTTTTATTTTTTATTTTATGTAAGGTGGTTAAGGTTCGAAACTCACAGTAATAAGGAGAAGACCCCAAAAATATCTAACTATATTAAGAATTAATGTGCCCACACCAAGTACGATCCGTGGTTGATTTTGAAGACTTAAATACCTATAAATCATGATACTCTAACAAACAAATTTTCTTATGTAAGGTACTTGGTAAATGCTGAAAATGTGTACACAATTATATTTCTAATATAAATGAGTAATTTTTATGTTGAAAAAAAGTGAGAGCTTAAATATCTCTAAATCTCTAACAAACAAAACAAAAAGTTGTTATTTATATAATTGTTGTTTATATTAAACATGCTCATGCACATATTGCATATGCACCACTTGTCGTTTCTCCATGTCATACACATCCACGTGTTATTTCCTCACTGATGTCTTTGTTGTTAGTCCACACAATGCCGAAAATGAAATTCATAACACAAATNGTTTATATTAAACATGCTCATGCACATATTGCATATGCACCACTTGTCGTTTCTCCATGTCATACACATCCACGTGTTATTTCCTCACTGATGTCTTTGTTGTTAGTCCACACAATGCCGAAAATGAAATTCATAACACAAATTGAAATTAAACATGATGCTACCTTTAAAATTATAGCCAAGTAATTGACACGTTGGTTCCATCATTCATATCGAATCAATTGACACGATGTTGTCATCATCATTTCTAGGGCTCACGGTATACCAACTCTTTCCTTACACAACACGAAATAATAATTGTGGGCATAATGTCAAGTTGCAATTAATACTGTTGACATATATGGAAGATTTTAAATTGTGAATGTTACATTAAGTTATGGATATAGTGAATGTCATTGGCACATATGTATAAAATGTAGATTTTAAATTATTTAGTTACGAAAATTTAATTACCTTGTAGAATAAATAAATAAATTTGATAACAACTTATATGGTTTAGACTTAATCAAGATTTGATTTATCGTAGGTGGTTTATAATTGTATATAGTTTTAGTTGTTGGTATCTATGTGAAGGAGTATATTTAAGTGGAATATTGTTTTCATTCATATATATATATTAAGGTTTTTAGGGTAGAACCAAAACAATATAATAACAAGTATATTTATAATTAGCACAGTAGTTAAATAGCTGCTCGTGAACGTCAAAAGGTTGATAAGATAAAATGAATCCTTAAAAGAATATATTAAATTTTATTATTGATTAACAAATAAATGGTTGAACTTAATTTATCTAGTGTTAATATTTTAATTTCTGTTAATCACTTACGTGGCAATCAGTTACCTATCAAAGTAATTTTTAAATATGATTAGGTAAATGTAAAAAAGTAAACACATAAACGGATGTCTTTATAATAGCTAGGAAGTTAATGATTGAAATCACAACCATTTATTTTGTGTGACTACTAAGAATATTCCAGCCATATTTAATCCTGTTCATAAAAAGTTTATTAAGCACTAAACCCCTATTAAATCTGCCCATTGTCAATAGATGTATGACATAATAAAAAAAATTAATAATTAATAACAAGTATATTTATAATAAAAAAACAATGATTAATAACAAGCATGCACTTGAAAAAAAAAAACACGCATATAAGAAAAACAACATAACAACAAGCATGCAAATAACTTAATATATCTTTTAAGCATGTAAATAACTTAATATATCTTTTAAGTTGGAAATTAATTTTCATGTTTAAAATTTGAAAAATGTCTTTCAAAATTATATGAAAAAACCATTAAACCATTTATATATCAAAATTTCAAAATAACAAGCATGCACTTGACAAGAAAAAAAAACGCACATAAGAAAAACAACATAACAACAAGTATGTAAATAACTTAATATATCTTTTAAGTTGGAAATGAAAATTAATTTTCATGTTTAAAATTTGAAAAATGTCTTTCAAAATTATATGAAAAAACCATTAAACCATTTATATATAAAAATTTCAAATTGTAATATTATATATATTGATGTTATATAATTTATATTATGTTATAAGTTATAACATGTTATATGAAAATTTCAAATTGTATTTCTTTGTATCATTTGAAAAAAAACAATTCCTTTAATAAACTAATGACTATAAATGATCCAGAAAAGTGGTGACAAAGGATAAGGAAATTTGAATGGCCCAAAGATTTCAGGAAAGATTTATAGCATTCTAAATCTATCTAGAACATTAAAAAAAGGCTTCATTTACAACAGTGCAAGTACTATTAAAGTTTTCAAGTGTATTTTGTGAGTAAAAAGTTATGATTATTGTCTATTTTTCTATACTTTTTGTTGAATCGTCTCAAGTATTTCTAAAGTTTTTAAATGTATTTTGTGAGTAAAAAGTTATGATTATTGTCTATTTTTCTATACTTTTTGTTGAATCGTCTAGATATATCACCTATTGAACGTAATATTATGAATTGCCTCGTAAGTTTTTGGAAGTTTCCTGCATTCAACGACCACCATCAATTCGTTACCTACCTCCCATTCATTCTTACGCCCCGCCTCGTACCTGAACCCGCTCGCGCCCGTCTCATTCTTCTGCTTCTGAACCGAACGACTGTGAACTAAATTCCTCTGCCTCTGAACTAGATTGTGAGCAACTGGCGATACACTGGACTATGAGCAACTGGCGAGAAAGACAGCTTTCTTCATAGGCCAGTTTGACAACGTGTATGGACGATGATGATAGATTGTGTGAGAAACACTCAATTGTTGTCACGCTTGTATGCAAATGGCAGTTGGCAATGGACATGGGCACCTCCATAAATGTCGCATTATCTTCGGCACTTCGCTTGGACCGATAAATACTAGGGAATGCGTTGAAGACAATGGGGCATGCGAGGATATATAGATACCGATAATCGAAGTGGAAGGGTTATCAATTGCGCTTACCTGCCTTCATTTGGGTCTGCCTACAGAATTATGGAGGGAGTGAAACATAATGTATATTAAGAGGTTATTTACTTACTTGGTTGGTCCCATCCCGAGAAGGATCCCTAGAGAGGTTGGTTGTAGAGAGCAAAGAGATGGTTGTAGAGAGCCAGAAAGAGAGTTTGGCTAATGATCGAACCGACTTGACTTTCTATCCATCCAAGTGATCGAAGAGGCTGTAGAGGGACCTAAAAAGGTTGTAGAGAGCCTTCTCTATTACTGTTTTACCTCTACAAAGATCTATATTGAATTTCCATTCTTTAAGGAATTTCCTTTTTCGATACACTGGATTGTGAGCAACTGGCGAGAAAAACAACTCTCTTCATAGGCTAGTTTGAGAGTATGTATGGACGAATAAGAGGAACCAGCTAGTAAGAGTGAAGACATTGGACATGCTACTGCAGAGACCTATTTGATCACCAGATCAAGCAAGCCTCATATTATTCACATGCAGAGATCTATTTGATCACCAGATCAAGCAAGCTTCAGATTACTCAGATATCTCGGGTAATCTTTCTTTTATCATTAATCTATGGAATGTTCAAATCATTAACGGAGGTGGTGCCCTTTTTTTATCCTTCCTAGCAAAAATCTATGATAGAACCAAGATTGTATCAGTGTTAACATTCTGATGTCAGTCGTCATCGTCTAATGATGAGGATAAGGCACCCGTGCTACCTGCATACCTGAACTCAATAGTGAAGCATGTTAAGTGGGATTATTCAACATTGTTTAAAGTTATTGTTGGTGATCAATTCTCAACATATTTCCTTCAGATTGTCAATTCCTAGTTGCTCAATTTATATATACAACTTGTAGAGAAAGGACTCACAGAGAGCTCATGACTCCCATGGAAAATTTTCAATTAACTTGTGACGCAACCCCCCTCCACTCTTGGGGTTCTGCGACCTCCCGGTCTCTGGATATTTCTTTGCTTTAAGTCGAATTGACTCTTCGGGCTCGTAATTGAACCCAAAACGATTTTACAAAGACCCCTTTTTCTCCTTTTGGCGCAGGTCCTTTAGTACCCACACCCCTTCGTTCGCGCGCTCTGGCGCTCTTCAATTTTCAGGCACTAGCTCCCTTACATTAGCCCTTTCCTTCAATATTCCCCTGGGCTATAACCTTGCAGAAATGTATGTTTGCGGGCGCTAGCTCCTTTTTCACTAGCCCCTTCTTACATGTGCCCTTGGGTGGCGACCTTACATGACCACGCGATTTCCTGTTAGACTTCATGCACCTTCAATCCTCTAAATGTTGTGGGATCGTCGATCTCCCGATCTTGAAGGTACCTCTGGATTGATGGTTCAGATCTATCCTCTCCAAATCCACAGACCAAATCTGTCTCTCCAAAATCAACGGATGAGATCTATTCACGATTCCGGGCTTCAGGATTTTGAAATCTTAAACCCTCGCTACCTTCGTATGACAATCTTTCAGAATGGAAGATCTTTCGACACCTGTCCCTTCAAATGTGCGGCCAGGATCTCCTCCGCGGATCTTACCTTCGGGAATCTCAAATCTCAAATACTCGCCACTACTGACTGGTTATCTTCCAGAGTGGAAGATTTGCTGAAACGTACTCTCCCCAATCAATGGTTGTGCTCCCACTTCGAGACTTTGGCCTCTTCAACCAGATCAATGGTCCTACTATTCCCCTCTTGATCAACGATCAAGATCTTCTCTAGGACTTCAGACCTTTCCCCCTCCACTTTCTTCCAGAGTTTTGGATCTAGCACTGTGTGTCCTTCACATCGACGACTCTCATCGTTTTGGATTTCTAGCCTTCGAAAATCTGAAATGTCAAACCTCCTGCCTTTTTGTTTCTTTTATCTGAAGCTGCTAATCCTCTGACACGTGTCTCCTCCTGGATCAACGACTGTGATCCCTTCACGTTTTCAGACTTTAGACTTCTCAACTCTCAACTCTTCTCTCTCCTCGAACTGTGCGGACCTCTGCCGCGTGTCCACTTGATATGACGGTCGAGGATCACTTCGAGTATTTACCCGGAGTGCATCGATCTACGCCATGTATCCCTTGATCCGACAGCTCTAAATCACTTCGGGACTTTACCTAGAGTGCTCATAACTTCGCCACGTCCCCTTTGATCTAACGACCTAGATTCACTTTGGGTCTTTGGGTTTTGGAACTTTCAACTGTCAACCGAAATTCAAATGCAACTTACATGAATCTTGTGATTTGTCGCCACATCTCTCTCTGGATCTAACAGTCCAAATCTCTTTATCTCTTCGGTGCTTCGACTCTTCGTCTCTCCGTCGCTTCGACGCTTCGGCTCTTCGGGATTCAGGAGTCTCAACTCCTATGCACTTACTTCTCCCGAAGTGCTTTCACCCGAAATCTCAAATCTGCTGACAACTGTTTCCTCGTAGATCAACGACCCTCAACTATTCAGCTATTCAGCGTTCATATGTTTCAACATTCCATCCCCATCCTTCTCTTGATCTCACGACTTGCTGACATGTGTCCCTCTGAATCTGATCGTTTAGATTCCCTCCAGCTCTTCAGCCCTTCGGGCTTCGAAAGTTTTAAACTTCTAGATGTTCGTTCCTCCTGGAGTGTCTTCACTCAAAATGGATGGATCTCCTCCATGCATCCTCCTAGATGATGGACGGTCCCAAATGACTTCGGCACTTCGGGACTTCAACAAGTCCACTCTCCTATGTATACACAACGCTAAAACTTGTGCACCTTCTAGTGATCAAATGACGACTGATCCTTTCATGCTCAGATCTGACGAATGAGATTTGTTCCTCTCTTTTGCACTTCCTTATGTCAATGGACGTTGATCTAACGGTCCAACCTCCTTCCCACAACCAATATAATGGTTGATGTCGCTCCTCCTCCTGAGCTTCCACCTTCTCTCCACTTGGAAGATTTTGTAAGTGTTCAAAGCTCTCGGCCTTTGAACTTTCTCCTGCGAACCTGACCTCTTGGGTCTCGCTTACACTCTTGTAAGCATTATCTCTTTTGTGCTTTCAAACTTAAAATAAGTTCGTCTCCTATGCACTCTTTGCGTTATCCCTTCTGAGTTTGATCTTCTAGAACTTTTCGATCTCCCATGTACTCCTTGCGTTTCTGGGATTTCGTCAAACTCAGATTCGAAGGATTTCTTGAGAAATAAATTTTTCTCACCCTCCTGGAGTTCTCCTTGCTCGATGCACACCTTGCAGAGCTTCTCCTTACAGAGCTTCTCCTTACAGAGTGTTTAGTAACTCTGTTTCTCTCTGAACTCAAAACAGAGTTCCTCCTATGCACTCCTTGCACGCCTACTGATGAAGGCTCAACAATATCTCTCCTGAGCTTCTCTGAGGTTATCTTACCTCTATCAATGCACTCCTTGCGGACTTTGTGCACTCCTTGCACTTGAACTTAAAGACGAGAAACAATTGAAACTCATACAATATTTCACCACTTCATACATTCAGAACATGAATGCCATATGATGATGATGATGATGATTAATGTCCACTAAGACCAAATTGGTCTATCAGACCTTACGAGGGTAAGTGATTACTTGTGATTCTTTAGATTTTTTTTCTGTGCTGGAAAATCATTAAGGGAAGCTTTCCAACATCAACATACTTTTGTTGAGTTAAGAGGTTAGGAAGGTTGGTAGTGTGATAAATATTTTGAAAATGAGATCTAATATGGACAACCTAAGAGAAAGTGCTTTTCATCTTCAACATTCTTAGTGTCACAAAGGTGACACACTCTTTCATCCCATGGCATTTTAGGAATTGACCAACGACTAGTTTCACTATGGAGCTCGTGATAATTTGTTCTTATCTTAGCAATGCTTATTTTTTTCTTTACACTTGGCAAAACAGATAGATAATTTTGATCTTCTAGATTAGGGTTGATTACATCTTTATAATACCTTAATTTTCTTCTTTCCTCTAACTCTTTATCACACCACATTTTCTCCTTAAATTTTGATTTGATGTTTTTTTTAATATTATCTTTATTCTGCAAAATGGTTTCTTCCATGATTCCCCAATAGTTTAGCCAAGACCGGGCGTCTTTATGCCATCCTCGCTTAAGTCAATGGTGGTTATGACTTGATTTTGAAGCAATTTTAGGTAGCCTCTTCTCTTCCATGTTGTTTAACTTGTTCTTATACATTAGTTATCTAGTCATATTTGTAAATTCTAACCTTGTACAATATCTACTGCAAATTGATATTCAGAAAAGAATAGAAAAGATACAATGGCAAATACAAACATTACACAAAGATTTTTTACCTAGAAACCCAAACTGGGAAAACCAACATATATTATATTCATACATTGTGTTACATTGTTTACAATACAATATACATATAGGAGCCAACGACATCCAAAACCCTAACCCAATGACCTGGATTAGTTCAAAATCTTAATTCCTTAACCGAAAATAGAAAACGATTGGCAAAAAACCATGTGCCGAAAAACCATCTAATATCATGTGGTCCCGGAAATATGTCGTCCCGAAAAAAAATTCGGGGGCGCTGCCCCCGAACCCTCGCGCGGGGGCCTCCACCCCCCTGCACACCCCCCTCTAACCCCCCTGCATGCCTGGCATAGACGCTCAGACACTACTACTCGTGCAAAGAATATAACACATACCCAACATTCTCCCACTTGTTTTCTTTACACACAGGGGGTTACAGGGTTACATAGTCAACAATCCAGAGTAGCAATGCCCATGGATCCTCTACACCAAGAGAACTTCTCAGTGGTCACAGATTTTGTTAATGAATCTGCAACATTCTTCAAAGTGTCCACCTTCATCAGTGATACTTTCTTTTCTTCAATCATGTCTCTTACAAAGTGATATTGAACATCAATCTGCTTTGTCTTTGAATGATAAACAGGGTTCTTTGCCAAGAAAATTGCACTCTGACTATCACACTCTATCCTTACAGCTTCTTGTACCAACCTAATACCTGAACACAATCTTTGTAACCACACTGCTTCCTTACTTGCATGAGTGGCTGCCATGTATTTAGATTTTGTAATTGAAAGTGCCACTACAGCCTGTCTTTTGCTCATCCAACTTATTGCTCCTCCAAACAGGTTAAACACATACCCGCTTGTGGATCTCCTACGATCCAAATCTCCAGCCCAGTCTGCATCCACAAAGCCATGTATATCGACCACT
>ML834466.1:49881-70872 GCA_009831015.1 Picea engelmannii | reverse complement strand
AATATCTACTGCAAACTGATATTCAGAAAAGAACAGAAAAGATACAATGGCAAATACAAACATTACACAGAGATTTTTCACCTGGAAACCCAAACCGGGAAAACCAACATATATTATATTCATACATTGTGTTACATTGTTTAAAATACAATATACATATAGGAGCCATCGACATCCAAAACCCTAACCCAATGACCTGGATTAGTCCAAAACCCTAATTCCTTAACCGGAAATAGAAAACCATCGGCAAAAAACCATGTGCCGAAAAACCACCTAATATCATGTGGTCCTGGAAATATGTCGTCCCGACGGAAATATGTCTAATGGCATCATAATTTGGTTCATGGTAACTTTGAATAAACTCAGATCTTCATGTACATTAAAATTCCATAGTTTGCATAATTCAAGCACCATCACTTAATTTTCAACCTTTGGGCACTTACATTTTGGGTTCTTGGACCTTCCCATAATCTGCTCTCATTTATACTTCAACATGTCCTACTTGGACATATTAACTAGCAATGTTGATCTCTTTGTGAGCTTGGACTTAGGATTTTCCTTCAGCCTCAAGACCTTTGGACTCTCACCTTTAAAAGTGAGTGAGATAATTGAATGAGGTCAACCTAATTCAAACTCCTTCACCCTATACCCAAATGAATAGGCTTAAGTTGTCATAGGGATCCCCCCCTTGGATAAGATTTACTTAGTCTAAAGAGTGGAGCAAATAACCAAAGTGACATAAGGATTCCACCTTTTTTGTATAAATAATGTTGTTTATTTTATTGGTGCAAATTTCAAACATGGTTCATCTATGATAAATAATGTTGTTTATTTTATAAATAATAAATGATAATGAACTTTGAGCAAATTGTAGCTACTAAAAGGAGAGAAAAGGAGGCTCGCAAGAGAAGCTAACAATGACAATTGTTGTCTTATTCATCTGCAACCAACAATGTGGGTAGGCACAACCACATGCCTTTATTTTCTTGAAGATTATGTATAAAAAACGTAAAATATGGACTAGAGTTGCATGATTTTCTTTAATTATTGGATAATGAGTCTTATGGGAAAGCCCCTACCTGAAATGTTCAATGTTGTTTCTCCTTGGAGATCATCTACAAGTTGCTTATATGAATTATAATGAGAATAATACCAGTCTTTGCTATCACCATTTACACAATTGCATGTATTGTTTTTGTCTTATTATTGACACTGAGTATTGACTTATAATTGTCTTGTGGTTTTCAACTTTTTTGGTTGTACTACACAACTTCTAATTTAAAAAATTGTTCAATGAATTCTTAGTAGCATTTTTAAGTCAGAAAATGATAGGATTTTCTCTACTATCAAAAACATTCTACCATTCTCTATGTCATGATTGGTATCAAGCTTGCCTTAGTTAAGAATTTTAATGTTTGCAGTTGTGTAATAATGTTTTCCTAAACAATTATCAGCTTTTTTAGACCACCTTCATTTGAAAGAGATCTCACTGTAAATGTTTCAACTTTCTCCAGTTTCATAAATTTGAGATTACTGTGGAATGGATGTAAAAGGCTCAACCATATGACTTTTTGGAGGGTTTTGAAGTTCCTGTTCGATTTATAAAACAAGCATTATATTATTTTTATGAAAAACATATGATGAAAATATGACACTCGTAATTGAATGGGAGCATCATGCTTAATCTTTGTTTTGTCAATTGCTTACATTGGAAGTCAATTCTAGTTTTCCAATGTGTGCATGTCATGCATGTAGTGAGAGCTCAGATCACTGATACGCATAATAGTGAGTTTGTATGCAAAGTTTGGTTTTAAAGGCTTGATTTTAAGGAATGTGTTAAAAACATGTATTACAAAGTTTTGGGCATATTATTTCACTAAATTGTGTTGAGAGAAGGAAAGTACATCATTCATGTAACATCCTGCTCTTGTGCACACTAAGAAAACTTATTATTTGAAGACACTTACTTGCAAGTGATCCAAATTATTATAATATTGGCTGTTTGATTATGATTATGAGGCATTATGATACGATGATATGTAATTTTGTTGTATTGACTTAGAGAGGTGTTATTCATTGGGTTCTCCTGAGTGTGCAGGACTTTGGACCTCGAGGATGCAGAGGCATCAATGAAACCCCTTGGAATCCAGATTGAGTAAGGGAGTGGACTATTGGGGTTTGATTATTGTTGATATGACACGTGTACATCTTATTAGATGTTATGATGATTGATTATTATTGCTGGCATGATTTGTTGATGATGCAGGCTGATGATAGCTTACCGACCAGACTCACATGTGGAGTAGAGGGGTCACATAGGACAACCAGAGACTTTGAGGGAGAGGTGTGGACAAAAACCCTGCCACAACCTACTAGAACTCTCGCTGTGGCTCGAACTATAGGTTAACGATTATCTAGTTTGAGAAGACCCACGATGCCGTGAGGGCAGACTACGACAGTCGCTCACAATGATTCTAAGGGGAGAAAAATAAGGAATGGGACTTATTCCTTAGAGGTCCTTAGTCTCCCACAATATCACCTGGCGGAGTATTGAATCCAAGGGTTTTTGATGTCTACCAAGTTAGTCAAGAGGCGAGTGGCACTCTTGGAGCACATAGTGCATCCTAAAAGGCACGTTGTGCAAGGAAACCAGAAAGAGGCAAGTGGCACCCTTAGAGCATGTAGTGTGTCTTGAAGGGAATGCCACACAAGGGAAAAGAAAAAAGGTGAGTGGCACCCTTGGAGAACCTGGTGCGTCCTAAAGGGCACGTCGCGATTTCAATGGGTAAGTGAATAAACCTAGTCATCCTTAAAATGAATAATGTGATAAGTAAGATTTAAAAACAATTTCCCTTATCAAAATGCTGCCCAGCCTAGGAAATTAAAATCTAGGTCTAAGTGACACTTGTGGTAAAAAACAATAATCATAATTAAACATGTGACAAGAAGGGGGTAAGAAACTCAATTAATTTATTAAAATCAAATTATATTGGGGGATTAAAATTTTAAAAAGTAAATGATTGTTTTTCTTTCTACATATGCTAATTAAATTTTATTAATTAAAAAGAAAAAGGGGTAAAAGGTGGTTTTTCTACACTTGCTAATTTGAGTTTTAGTTAAAAGGGAAAAGTGGGAAACTTATAAGAAATAGGAAACTAAGGGAAAAAGGGGAAACATAAAGAAAAAGGGAGACGTAAGGAAAAATCTGAATGTCTGACATAGTAAGGAATCATGTCTTTAAGAACTTTCTAATTATGAACTCAACTAGGAATTTAGGAAAGGCGTAAGTCATTTAAAGTGTGTAAGGGAATATTGGGACACTAAGGAGCACTTTTAGGAATGCTTTTTGGTGGGTGAGGGAAATAGGAATAATTAAATAAATAATGAAATTAATTTCTAGTTTCTATTGCAACTAGGGGGATGTGTGACATGTGTATGGGGGAGGTTTTTTCTAATTAATTTAATGAAAAAGAAATTAAATGAGAATTTGGGAAAGAAATCACTTAAAAACTCTATAAAAAGGATGGAGGAGGTGGGGTATGGATCTGATCTTGATGCGTAATGTTACGTTGCATAATTTTTGTCTTGACTAACTTATCTTGTGGGAGTTGGGATACCCAGCTTAGGTAACGAGTGGTAGCTTGACCTTGTGAGGCGAGATGGGTGCTAGCGGTTCTCTAGTATTGTGTGTGTGGCCCCTTTGTGGCTCATGGGGCTTAGGGGGAAGAATTGTACCCCTAGAATTGGCTGGGAGGTACTGGTGAGGTCACATCGATCGACAAGCAAAAGCTGGACAAAGCGCGCAAGATAGAAACTACTGAGAAATCGTGTTTGGATAAGGTACGCCAGTTTAGTTGTTACATGCAATGAATTTAAATTTACTCATGTTATTTCTCCGTGCTTGTTTAAGATTTCATTTCCATGCATTGTCTTGCACCTGCCTTCCTTTGGTATTGTAATTCCTTTGATTGTGGTTTTCTGATGCATTTCCTTTGGCAAACCCAACTTTTGATTTCATTGGCTTATCTGTGTGGGTTTTAATGATTATTATGAAGAGATTGTGATTTATGATCTTCCCTTATCCCTAGGTCATCAGTCCATTCCTGAGAAGTCGTCCAAGATATGAATCGACGATCGTCACTTCGATGTTTAAAGACCTATAGTTTTTTCCCAGCCATCTACCTTACTTATCTTTGCGTTGATTGATCCATGGCTGAACGATTGGTCTTGAACTTTCTTGTGATTTGATTTCTTTTGCATTTTGGATGGTAAAAGTCCGTGTTTGATTGATGAATCCCAACGTTTTTTAAAACTAATCGTAACTGTGATTTACATTTATTTGACTATGTCTTGATGCTTGGAAAATGATGGAATATGTATCATGTTGTTAAATAGACAACGTTCATTTATTATCTTATTTTATAAACTATAATTCAGCTATTAGTGGACACCGTTACCACGCATCTCCTAGACAACGATCGTATATGTTTTGATAGCAATTCTCAGCGAAGTAAATAAATTTTGGCAGCGAATCATTTAACCATTTTGGGTATATTTGTATGACTTTGTTTTTATGACAGTATATTTTAATTGCATGAGGGTGTTTCTTGATATGTTTGCGATTTGTTTTATGTATTAATGGATTATCAATATCGTGGGTTAGTGAGTTTACTGGTTATCGGCAGTGATTTATTTAAAAGACAACACATGCATTTAGAAGACAACAATATTTAATGGAAAACATTAATGTATGCCAACAATACTGTATTTAATAAACAACATTACCCCCACGCTCTGAACAGACAATAATATCACATCATCCCTGCATTTTGAAAGGCAGCGATATCAATGCTATGGTGTTTAGACAACGAATATAAAGAATTAAAAAAGCCAATGATTATATTTGAATGACAGAAAACACAGACAAAAAATTCTCTTTTATTAATAGATAGCGAGTCTATACCTTTGATTGACAATGAATTCATGCCTCTACTTTTTAATTAAATGATCCTCTGCATTTTAATGAAATGACCTATGCATTTTTTATGGAATGATGACTGCGTTTTTACCCTGAGAACGATTGTGTTTTTACCTTGAGCTTGATTGCGTTTTTACCATAATATGGACTGCGATTTTATCCTGAGAATGATTGTGTTTTTAACTTGAGATTGATTGTGTTTTTACAATAAGATGGACCGCGTTTTTATCCTGAGAATGATTATGTTTTTACCTTGAGCTTGATTGTGTTTTTACCATAAGACAGACTGTGTTTTTATCTTGAGAATGATTGCATTTTTACCTTGAGCTTGATTGTGTTTTTACCATAAGATGGACTGTGTTTTTATCCTAATAAATATTGTTCTTTTACCTTGAGCTTGACTGCATTTTTACCATAGGATTGGCTGCGATTTGTTACAATGATTTTACACTATACGTTGGCTGCGATTTCTATTGCCTACAATTTTTGTACCATATGGTTAGAAAAACAACAATGGAGTTTATATTATAACACCGTGTTCGATTATTATCATATCACTGCAATATCACATCTGTCAACGATTTTCCTTGGCACATTTTACAGCCTCCCCCCCCCAGTTTTAGACAACGATTTCAGTGGATACCATGACCTTTATTAATGAACAGTAATGTGGAATGCTGAGAGAAAGATACATTTAATTCCTTTCTAATTCTTTTATATTGTTAATCCTGTGTAAAGACAACGATATAATTGATAGTTAAATTGATGTATTTCTTAATGACAACGAATCATATGGTTTAAAGACAACAAATTTTACTAATCGCATTTTGATAGCATGTGTTATTAATGGCGATTTATTTAATAGCATATTGATAGTTTGTTGAGAACAATTTTCTAATAGTCAAATGTTAGTGTAATGATAGATATTAGATTCCATAGATAGTGGAATTATATTGTTGAAGGACAGGGTTATTTTTTTTCATCTTAAAAGATAGCAATTTTACGACGATTTAATTTAGCGATGTTATAGAGTTAAATTCCATTGAA
Source organism: Picea engelmannii (assembly GCA_009831015.1). NCBI lineage: Eukaryota > Viridiplantae > Streptophyta > Pinopsida > Pinales > Pinaceae > Picea > Picea engelmannii. The sequence goes on along the minus strand of ML834466.1, from coordinate 64,847 downwards.
ACACACTTACACTATGAAATTATGCGTGCACCTAATGTATATTTCAGACAACGATAATTTAGACAACAATATTATAGAGAGCAATGTCGAATATTTAATAAGCAGAGTAGATCAATTTTTAATGATAAGAAGTTCTCTTTTTAATGGACAATGTATAATTGTTGACAAGTGTGTTTGATTGTTAGAGTTCATGTATTAGTTCACTCCTTTGCACTTACACATCATGCGTAAAAGATAATGGTTGTGGTTTGTTGGCTAAGTCGTTCAATAGCTTGCGCATTTTAAATTGAGTGATGTCATCTTGTGTCTCGTTGACTTATTTCGTAGGTGAGTGGGTATAGTATTCATGTCAGTCTATTCAATCTCCTAGCAATCTATTCGGTCTCCTAGCGCATTGGATTTTCTTGGGATATTGGTCTAGGCATGTTAAGTTGTGCCATGGTTACTGTCACGCCTATCGCCTGGTGATTGCATGATTCTTGATGAGGGGATCATCGCATGCATTGACAGATAGAGGCAAAGGATAACCTAGCCAGAGTTTGTGCTTCCCGATGTGGGCATAGTTCGTTTTATTTGATGTTGGCACTTAATTTGTAACACCTTAACATGTTTTGGTTTTGTGCACCGTAGGGGTTTCCAATTACTGGTTGTCAAGCCATTGTGTCGGGTTAGTTGAGGTTGTCCCTTAGCTTATAGGAGTTGTCTTGCTTAGGTCGGGTGGGTAGTCGTTTATACTTGTCTGGGATCATCACATATTTCGTCCAATTTCCTAACGTGCTAGTGTCAGAGTCATTGTTTAATGTTTCCTAATTGGCGTGATTTGTGTCCGTCATCAAGTTGTGTTGTTTAACTGCTGTCTTTGTTGCCTTCTTGTCCTACTTAAAAAAACAAAAAAAATTGTGTTGCATCACATGTAGTCATAACGATGAGATCATTACATATGGTATCAGAGCAGGTTCAACCCTGCGACTGTGGATCACCATGGTTTCCACTACAATAAACCCTTGATTTTTAACCTAGTGCTAATTAAAAATTTAACATGTCCATGTGGTGAGCTCGATTAGAGGATGCCACAGAGGGTCGCAACGTGGTGTTGTGGAAGGAGGTGCGACGCCTACAGAAGTGCCCACGCCCTCAAAGTCTAACCCCTTAGGGGAGGAACAAGTCCTTGGGCTGGATTCGATTGTTGTAAGGGATGATGATGGTCTGACAAGGCCCTTCCAGGGAATGTCAAAAGGTGTTGATTCACCATCTGTATTGAGATGAGTCCAGGGTGCATGTACCCTTGAGGGTCCACAATGCACCCCAGCCAGTACTGTTAGCATCCACTGAGAACTCGAGAGAGATGAGTTCTCAAGTCCACAAGTTCCACGGATGGCTGTGCTGTCGAGGCATGGATGAAGATCAAGGCGATGTGCTTCACACTTCGCGATTACGACCTAGAGAAGGAAGGTCCACATGGTTGTTTTTCAACTGAAGGGGGATATCTCTTTTATGGTGGAATCCATTCCTGCCACTTCTGAAAATGGTCGTCGACGACATGTCATGGGGACTGTTCTAGGAACAGTTCTAAGAAAAGTATCTATCAGAGGAATTCATTGAGCGTTAGTTCAATGCCTTGCGAAAGGACGACCGTATAGTGCTCGAGTATGAGGCCCATTTTTTGGAGCTGCTTCGGTATCCTTTGCACCAAATTATAGAGAAAATTAAGGTCAATAAGTTCATGTGTGGCCTTAATGTTAGGATTCGAATTCTACTTTGGGTAACCAAAATATTGGACCAAAGAAAGTGTGTTGGAATCTGGGGAGCCACATTTCCAGCGTGACTACCCAATGGAGAGGACTAGAGCATCTGAATCAGCCAGACCCACTATCGTGAGAGATTTGGGCAAGGGCCATTAGATTCATGCAGTGGTGAATAACCACCAGGAAGAGCACCAGTCGACTATGCTCAAGACATCAGGTATTCTCACTGAACAAACCCTTAGTATTTTGATATATCCTGGTGCTACCGAGAGTTTCATTTTTGGTGCAACGCTAAAAAGAATTAAGGTAAAGGAAGTAAAACAGGATGAGTTTATCTTTGTAAAAATGGATTCTAGAGCCAAACAAAAGGTTAGAGGGAAGGTTACAGGTTGTAGCCTTAACCCGGGAGAGTTTTTCACTAGGGCCAACTTGTACGTCACGATCTTAGGATCTTATGACGTTGTCATCAGTATGGATTGGTTGGAATCGCATGAGGTGATACTCAACTGTAAGATGAAATGGTTGAGATTGAACAATGATGAGGGACAAAGACGTGTGATTGTAGGTCAGAACCAGGGAGTTTCCCTGAGGTTCATCTCTTCCTTACAGCTACATAAGAGAATGAACAAGGGATGTAAGCTTTATGTGATCCTTGCATTAAACGAGAAGGGAGTAGCGGAAGGTCTAGAACACCTTCTGGTGGTGAGAGATTTTGCGGACATCTTCCCAAAGGAGTTACCCAGGATGCAACCAGAGAGGGAATTTGAGTTTACCATAGACCTAAAACCATGGACTGAAACAATAGCAAGAACTCTTTATCGGATGTTGACCCCGGAGTTGCAAGAGTTGAGAATGCAACTGAAGGAGTTGTTGGACCTGGGACTTATACGTCTAAGTGTGTCACCGTGGGGTGCGTCTGTTATTTTCATACGAAAGAAGGATGGGTCATGGAGACCCTGCATTCACTATCGTCAATTGAACAAGGAAACGATCAAGACTCAGTATTCATTGACAAGGATTGATGATATGTTTGATCAAATGAAGGGCGCAATGACGTTTTCAAAGATCGACTTGAGATCAAGGTATCACCAGTTACGGTTCAAGGAGGACGACATCACTAATACCTCCTTTAAGACGAGGTTTGGGCATTACTAGTTTATTGCTTTACTGTTTATACTGACAAACTCCCCAAGAGTATTTATGAGTTGATGAACGGGGTCTTCCGTGAGTACTTGGACAAGTTCATCCAAGTATTCATTGACAATATTTTGATTTACACTCGAACAATGGAGGAGCATGATGAGCACTTGATATTGGTACTACAGTGTCTGCGAGAGAACAAATTGTATGGAAAATTGTCTAAATGCTCATTTTATCAATCGAAGATTCACTACTTAGGGCATGTCATATCCGGTGAAGGTATGGTTGTGGATCCAACTATGGTCGAGGCTATTATGGAATGGCCTGCATCGATGAATGTCCCAGAAGTGCATAGATTCATGGGCTTATCGGGATACTATCGACGGTTCGTTGAGGGATTCTCAAAGATATCAAATCCGATTACGGAACTGCAGAAGAAGAACAATAAGTTTTTTTGGACCGAGAACTACGCAAAATCATTTCAGAGGTTCAAGAAGCTATTAAAAACAACACAGATACTAAGGTCAATGACATGGACACAAAATTCTTGGTATGCACTGACGCATCGAAAGAAGTCTTAGGCAGAGTCTTGATGCAAGACGATAGAGTGATCACTTACATCTTGAGAAAGTTGAGAAGGCATGAGGAGAACTATGCGGTGCATGATTTGGAGTTTGTTAGCCATTGTCTATGCCTCGAGAGTCTGGAGGCACTACCTTATTGGACATAATTTTGAACTAAACGTACCACTGTGGACTAGAACACATCCTTACACAAAGCGACTTGAACGCGCGACAACGACGCTGGTAGGAATTTCTTAGCGAGTCTGATTTCAAGATTTCTTACATAAATGGGATAGTGAACATAGTGGCAGATGCGTTGAGTCGAAGACCACACATATTTTCGATGATTTCCTCTTCAGATGAATCTACATGAAAATATTCTAACTTTACAGCATGACGATGACTGGTACAAAGAGGTCAAGGATTTTATCAGACAAAACACAATGATGGTATCAAATTTGAAGTATTTACTATGGACAACGACATATCATTGATATTTAAAGGTCAAATTTACATACCACCCAATGACAGGTTGATAATTTTGATCTTAAATGAGGCTCACAGAGTAGTGTGCATGGCTCATCCTGGAGTCATGAAGATGAGGGAAGACCTTAAACCCTTATTCTTCTATAAAGGAAGAAGGAAAACATAGTCAACTACATGGAAAGATGTCTAGAATGTTAGCAGGTGAAGGCTTAACATAGACATCCAATAGGATTACTACAACCACACGTTATTCTGGAATCACAATGGGAGGTCATTTCAATGGATTTCATTGTTGGATTTCTACTGACGACAAGGAGACATGGCTCGATTTGTTTGGTAGTCAACGCTCTAACAAATATTTCTCATTTTATTCTTGTGCATACGACGTATCAGACACCTGGCATAGCTAGAGTTTTCATCCGCAAGATTGTGAGGCTACATGGCATGCCTAAGAGGATTATATCTGATCGAGTATCGATGTTTACTAGATGATTTTGGACTAGTTTCAAGGCAATGTGCTTCACGCTTCGTGATACTAGCTTCATGGGATTAGCGAGATACTATCGATGGTTCGTTGAGGGATTCTCAAAGATAGAAAATCTGATAATGAAATTGCAGAAGACGAACACGAAGTTTGTTTGGACCTAGAAATGCACAGAAGCATTTTGGAGACTCAAGGAGTTGTTGACAACAACACCAATACTAAGGTCCTTGACATGGACGCGGACTTCTTGGTATGCATTGACACATCCAAATAAGGCTTAGGTGAATTCTTGATGCAAGACGATCGAGTGATCGCTTACATTCTAAGAAAGTTGAGAAAACATGAGGAGAACTGTGCGATGCATGATTTGGAGTCTGTTAGCCATTTTTTATGCCTCGAGAGTCTGGAGGTACTACCTTATTGGACAAAATTTTGAACTAAATGTACCACTGTGGACTACAACACATCCTTACACAAAGCAACTTGAACGCGTGACAATGATGTTGGTCAGAATTGCTTAGAGAGTATGATTTCGAGATATCTTACATAAAAGGGACAATGAACAAAGTGGCGGATGCGTTGAGTCAGAGACCACACATCTTTTTGGTGATTTCCTCTTCAAATGAATCTATGTGAAAATATTCTAACTTTATAGTGCGAGGATGACTGGTACAAAGGGGTCAAGGATTTTATCAGACAAAACACAATGATGGTATCAAATTTTAAGGATTTACTATGGACAAAGACGGATCATTGATATTTAAAGGTCGAATTTACATACCACCCAATGACGGGTTGAGATGTTTGATCCTAAACGAGGCTCACAAAGCAGTTTGCATGGCTCATCCCAGAGTCACGAAGATGAGGGTAGACCTTAAACCCTTATTATTATAGAAAGGAAGAAGGAAAAAATAGTCAAATATGTGGCAAGATGTCTAGAATGTTAGCAGGTGAAGGCTCAACATAGACATCCAACAAGATTACTACAACCACACTTTATTCTGGAATCACAATGGGAGGTCATTTCAATGGATTTCATTGTTGGATTGCCTCGATGGCAAGGAGACATGACTTAATTTTTTTGGTATTCAATGCTCTAACTTTTGGTAGTTGACGCTCTAACTAAGAGTGCTCATTTTATTCATGTGCGTACGACGTATCAGGCACCTGACAAAGCTAGAGTTTTCATCAGAGAGATTGTGAGGCTGCATGGCATGCCTAAGAGGATTAGATCTGATCGAGGATTGATGTTTACTGGATGATTTTGGATAGTTTCCAAGAGTTCTTGGGAACCCAACTTAACTTCAGTACTGCGTATCACCTAGAGATAGATGGGCAGACCAAATGAACAAACCAACTCTTGGAGGACATGTTGTGCATGTACATGATGGACCAACAGAAGTGTTGGGAGGAATTCTTTCCACTGATAGAATTCACATATAACAACAGTTATCAAGAACCATTAAGATGGCTCCTTTCGAGTTTCTTTGTAGGCGATCGTGTCGGATGCTTGAGTTGGGATCAGATTGAGTATAGGGTCCTAGTGGGACCAGAAGAGATCCAAGAAATGGAAGAAAAAATGTAAACTTTAAGACAGAGGATCAAGGAAGCATAGGATCGATAGAAGATTTATGCCGATGTGCACCGTGTCGACCATAGTTACAAAGTTGGTGATCAAATCTTCTTGCGGGTGAAACTGCATAAGAGGTCGATCAATTTTGGAAAGGGTGCTAAAATATCTCCTAGGTTAGTGGGATTCTGTGAGATTGTGGAAAGGAGAGGGTTGTGGCCTATTGAATAGCCTTGCTTGATCCTTGAGGTGTATGCACGATGTCTTTCACTTCTCTGTTTGAGACATTATGCTAGTGATCCTACACATGTTTTGACTTGAGTAACTTGCAGGTATCATATGAGGGTGCAATCACGGCTGAGCCAATGCGCATCCTGGACCATCACATTCGACATCTATGATGTCAAACAGTAGATCAAGTCAAGGTCCATTGGGACAACTATAGTCATCACTCGGGAGGACGCATTTGATATATGCCAATAGTTTCCATTTTTGTTTGATGGATAGACTTGTGATACACTTTATTTCGACACTTATGTACTATGAAACTTCGAGACAAAGTTTAGACCAAGAGGGGGTGTATGTAACATCACACTCTTGTGCGCACTGAGTGAACTTATTCTTTGAGGACACTTGCTTGCAAGTGATTCAAATTATTATACTATTGGCCGTTTGATTATGATTATGAGACATTATGATACGATGATATTTTATTTTGTTGTATTGATATAGACAAGTGCTATTGACTGGGTTCTCCCAAGTGTGCAGGAATTTGGACCTCAAGGATGCAGAGGCATCGATGAAACCCCTTGGACTCTGGATCAAGTTAGGGAGTGGACTATTGGGGTTTGATTGTTGTTGATATGAAATGTGTACATCTAACTAGATGTTATGATGATTGATTATTATTACTGACATGATTCGTTGATGATGCAGGCTGACGATAGCTTTCCGACCAGACTCACATGTGGAGTAGAGGGGTCACACAGGACAACCAAAGACTTTGAGGGAGAGGTGTGGAAAACAACCCTGCCATAGCCTACTAGCACTCCCGTCGTGGCTCGAACTATAGGTTAATGATTTCCTAGTTCAAGAAGACCCATGATGTCGTGAGGGAAGACTGTGATAGTCTCTCATGATGATTATAAGGGGTGCACAATAAGGAAGGGGACTTATTACTTAGAGTCCCTTATTCTCCCACAAGATCACCTGGCAGAGTATTTAATCCAGGGGTTTCTGATGTCTACCAAATCAGTCAAGAGGCGAGTGGCACCCTTGGAGCACATAGTGCGTCTTGAAGGTCACATCACACAAGGAAACCAGAAAGAGGCTAGTGACACCCTTGGAGCATGTAGTGCATCCTGAAGGGCACGTTGTGCAATGGAAAAGGAAAGAGGCAAGTGGCACCCTTGGAGCACATGGTGCGTCCTAAAGGGCGTGTCGCAATTTCATCAGGTAAGTGAATAAACCTAATCAACCTTAAAATGAATAATGTGATAAGTAAGATTTAAAAACAATTTCCCTAATAAAAATGCCACTCAACCTAGGAAATTAAAATCTAGGTCTAAGAATATTTGCGGGTATATTTGTAGGACCGTGTTTTTATGATAATATATTTTAATTGCATGAGGGCATTTCTTGATATGTCTACTATTTTTGTTATATATTAATGGATTAGCAATATCGTGGGTTAGTGAATTTACTAGTTATTGGCAATGATTTATTTAAAAGACAACACATGCATTTAGAAGACAACAATATTTAATGGACAACATTAATGTATGCCAACAATATCGTATTTAATAAACAACATTACCTCTGCGCTCTAAACATACAACAATATCACATCATCTCTGCGTTTGGAAAGGCAATGATATCAATGTTATGGTGTTTAGACAACAAAAATAAAGAATTAAGACAACCAATGATTATATTTGAATGACAAAAAATACAGACAACGAATTCTCTTTTATTAATAGACAATGAGTCTATACCTTTGATTCACAACGAATTCATGCCTCTGCATTTTAATGAAATGACCTATGCATTTTTTATGGAATGATGACTGCATTTTTACCCTGGGAATGATTTCATTTTTACCTTGAGATTGATTGTGTTTTTACCATAAGATGGACTACGTTTTTATCCTAAGAATGATTGCGATTTTACCTTGAGCTTGATTGTGTTTTTACCATAAGATGGAATACGTTTTATCCTGAGAATGATTGCGTTTTTACCTTGAGATTGATTGCATTTTTACCATAAGATGGACTGAGTTTTTATCCTAAGAAATATTGTGTTTTTACCTTGATCTTGACTATGTTTTTACCATAGGATTGGATGGGATTTGTTACAACAATTTTACACTATACATTGGCTATGATTTGTATTAGCTACAAGTTTTGTACCATATGGTTATACAGACAACGGTTGAGTTTATATTATAACACCATGTTTGATTATTATCATATCACTGCAATATCACATTTTACAGCCTCCCCCCCAGTTTTAGACAACGATTTCAGTGGATATCACGACCTTTATTATTGAATAGTAACGTGGAGTGTTGATATATATATATATATATATATATATATATATATATATATTTAATTCCTTGCTAGTTATTTTATATTGTTAATCCTGTGTAAAGACAATGATATAATTGATGGTTAAATTGATCTATTGCTTAACGACACCAAATCATATGGTTTAAAGACAACAAATTTTATTAACCGCATTTTGATAGCATGTGTTATTAATGGCGATTTATTTAATAGCATATTGATAGTATGTTGACAATGATTTTCTAATAGTCAGATGTTAGTGTAATGACATAGATTAGATTCCATAGATAGCGAAATTATATTGTTGAAGGACAATGTTATCTTTGTTCATCTTAAAAGATAGAGATTTTACTGCGATTTAATTTAGCGATGTTATAGACTTAAATTCCATTGAAACACACTTACACTACGAAATTATGCGTGCACCTGATGTATATTTCAGACAATGATAATTTAGACAACAATATTATAGAGAGCAATGTCAAATATTTAATAAGCAGAGTAGATCAATTTTTAATGATAAGAAGTTCACTTTTTAATGGACAGTGTATAACTATTGACAAGTGTGTTTGATTATTAGATTTCATGTATTAGTTCACTCCTTTTCACTTAGACATCATGCTTAACAGATAATGGTTGTGGTTTGTTGGTGAAGTTGTTTAATAGTTTACACATTTTAAATTGAGTGATGTCATCTTGCGTCTTGTCGACTTATTGCTTGGGTGAGTGGGTATAGACTTCATGTTAGTCAATTCGGTCTCCTAGCGCATTGGAGTTTCTTGGGATATTGGTCTAATCATGTTAAGTTGTGCCATGGTTACTGTCATGTCTATCTCCTGGTGAAAACATGATTCCTAATGAGGGGATCATCGCGTGCCCTGATGGATAGAGGTGAAGGATAACCTGGCCGGAGTCTGTGCTTCCCAATGTGGGTGTGTTTCATTGTATTTGATGTTGGCACTTAGTTTGTAATGCCTTAAAGAATTTTGGTTTTGCACACCATAGGGGTTTCTAGTTACTGGTCGTCGAGCTATTGTGTCGGGTTGATTGAGGTTGTCACTTAGCTTGAAGGCATTGTATTGCTTGGGTTGGGTAGGTAGTCATTTATACTTGTCTAGGATCATCACATGTTTCATCTAGTTGCCTGATGTGCTAGTGTCAGAGTCGTTGTTTACTGTTTCCTGATCGACGTGCGTTGTGTTCGTCATCAAGTTGCATTGTTTAACTGTGGTCGTTGTTTCCTTCCTATCCTGCTTAAAACAAAAAACAAAATATTTCTTTTGTGTTGCGTCACATGTAGTCATAATGATGGGGTTGTTACATATGGTATCAAAGCGGGTTCAACCCTGCGACTATGGATCGCCATGGTTTCCATTGCAGTAAACCCTTGAGTTTTAACTTAGTGCTAATTAAAAACTTTAATGTGTCCATGCGGTGAGCTTGATTAGAGGATGCCAAAAAGGGTCGTAGCATGGTGTCGTGGAAGGAGGTGCGATGCTTCCAAACTTGCGTGCGCCCTCAGAGTCTAACCCCCAAGGGGAGTAACAAGTCCTTAGGCTAGATTCGATTGCTATAAGGGATGATGATGGTCTGAAAAGGCCCTTCCAAGGAATGCTAAAAGGCTTTGATTCACCATCTGTATTGAGATGATGTCAAGGCACTTTTACCCTTGAGGGTCCACAACGCGCCCTAGCCAGTACCATTAACATCCACCAAGAACTCAAGAGAGATGATTTATTGACTCCACAAGTATCAGGGATGGATGCTTTGTTGAGGCATGGATATAGATCAAGGCGATGTGTTTTACGCTTCATGATTATGACCTCCAACATGAAGGTCTACATGGTGGTTTTTCAACTAAAGGGGGAGCACTCTTCTATGGTGGAAGATGCTCCTGCCACTTTTGAACATGGTCGTCGATGACATGTCATGGGGATTGTTCTAGGAACAGTTCCAAGAGAGGTATCTGTCGGAGGAATTAATTGAGCATCATAACAATGAGTTCAATGCCTTGTGATAGGGGGACCGTACGATGCCCGAGTACGAGGCCCATTTTTAGGAGCTGCTTTGGTATGCTCCGCACAAAATTATAAAGAAACTTAAGGTAAACAAGTTCGTGTTTGGCCTTAATGTTAGGATTCGGCTTCTACTTCAAGAACCCAAAATACTAGACTGAAGAAAGTGTGTTGGAATGTGTGGAGCCACATTTCCAGCGTGACTACCCAGTGGAGAGGACTAGAGCATCTAGATCAGTCGGACCCACTATCGTGGGAGATTTGGGCAAGGCCCATCGGATTCATGCAGTGGTGAATAACCACCAGGAAGAGAACCAGATGATTGTTCTTGAGACGTCAGGTACCATCGCTGACCAAACGCTTAGTCTTTTGATAGATCCCGGTGCTACCAAGAGTTTCATTTTTGGTGCAGTGCTAAAAAGGATTAAGGTAAAGGTGGTCGAACACGATGAGTTTAGCTTTGTAAAAAAGGCTTCTCAAGAAAAAAAAAAGGTTGGACGGAAGGTTACGGGATGTATCCTTAACCTAGGAGAGTTTGTCACCAGGGCCAACTTGTACGTCACGATCTTACGATCTTATGATGTCATGATTGGTATGGAATGGTTGGAATTGCATGAGGCGATACTCAACTGTAAGACGAAACAGTTGAGCTTGGTCAATGATGAGGGACAGAGATGTGTAATTGTAGGTCGGAACCAGAGAGTTTCCTTGAGGTTCATCTCTTCCTTGCAACTACGGAAGAGAATGCACTAAGGATGTAAGCTTTATGCGATCCTTGCATTAAATGAGAAGGGAGTAGCGGAAGGTGTAGAACACCTTCCAGTGGTGAGTTAGTTTGTGGATGTCTTCCTGGAGGAGTTACCTGGGATGTCGCTGGAGAGGGAATTGGAGTGTACCATAGACCTAAAACCAGGGACTGAACTGATAGCAATAACACCTTATCGAATGTCAACCCCAGAGTTACAGGAGTTGAGAGTGCAACTGAAGGAGTTGTTGGACCTGGGACTTATATATCCAAGTGTCTCACCGTGGGGTGTGCCTGTTATTTTCATACAAAATAACAATGGGTCATGGAGACCCTTCATTGACTATCATCAATTGAACAAGGCAACGATCAAGAATCAATATCCGTTGAAAAGGATTGATGATTTGTTTGATCAAATGAAGGGTGAGATGACGTTTTCAAAGATCGAATTGAGATCAGGGTATCACTAGTTAGGGATCAAGGAGGATGAAATCCCTAATACCGCCTTTAAGACGATGTTTTGGTATTACGATTTTACTGTTTTACCATTTAGACTGACAAATGCCCCAGGGGTATTTATGAGTTGATGAACGGGGTGTTTCGCAAGTACTTGTACAAGTTCATCCATGTATTCATTGACGATATTTTGATTTACTCTCGAATGATGGAGGAGCATGACAAGCACTTGCGCTTGGTACTACAGTGTCTGCAAGAGAACAAATTATATGGGAAATTGTCTAAATGCTCATTTTATCAATCGAAGATTCACTACTTAGGGAATGTCATATCCGGTGAAGGTATCGCTGCGGATCCAACAAATGTCGAGGCTATTATGGAATATTCTGCACTGACGAATATCCTGGAAGTGCATAGCTTCATGGGCTTATTGGGATACCATTGATGGTTCGTCGAGGGATTCTCAAAGATAGCAAATCTAATTACGGAATTGCAGAAAAAGAGCAAGAAGTTTGTTTGGACTGAGAAATGCATGGAAGCGTTTCAAAGGCTCAAGGAGATGTTGACAACAACATCGATACTAAGGTCCCCGACATGGATGTAGACTTCTTGGTATGCACTGATGCATCCAAAGAAGGCTTAGGTGAAGTCTTGATGCACGATGATCAAGTGATTGCTTACATCTCAAGAAAGTTGAGAAGGCATGAGGAGAACTATGCGATGCACGATTTGGAGTTTGTTATCCATTATTTATTCCTCGAGAGTCTAGAGGAACTACCTTATTGGATAGAATTTTGAACTAAACATACCACTTTGGACTACAAAACATCCTTATGCAAAGCGACTTGAACGTGCGATAACGACGCTGGTAGGAATTTCTTAGCGAGTATGATTTCGAGATTTCTTACATAAAAGGGATAGTGAACAGAGTGGAAGATGTGTTGAGTCGGTGACCACACCTCTTTTCGGTGATTGCCTCTTTAGATGAATCTACATGAAAATATTCTAAATTTACAGTGTGACAATGAATGGTACAAAGAGGTCAAGGATTTTATCGGACAAAACACAATGATGGTATCAAATTTGAAGGATTTACTATGGACAATGACAGATCATTGAGATTTAAAGGTCGAATTTACATACCACCCAATGACATATTGAGAATTTTGATCTTAAACGAGGCTCATAGAGTAGTGTGCATGGGTCATCCTGGAGTCACGAAGATGAGGGCAGTCCTTAAACCCTTATTCTTTTGGAAAGGAAGAAGGAAAACATAGTCAACTACATGGCAAGATGACTAGAATGACAGGAGGTGAAGGCTTGACATAGACATCTAGCAGGATTACTACAGCCACACGCTATTCCAGAATCATAATGGGAGGTCATTTCAGTGGATTTCATTATTGGATTGCCACTGACGGCAAGGAGACACGACTCGATGTTTTTGGTAGTTGACGCTCTGACGAAGAGTGTTCATTTTATTCATGTGTGTATGACGTATCAAGAACTTGACATAGCTAGAGTTTTCATCAGTGAGATTGTGAGGCTGCATGGAGTGCCTAAAAGGATTAAATCCGATCGAGGATTGGTGTTTGCTGGATGATTTTGGACAAGTTTCCAAGAGGGCTTGGGAACCCAACTTAACTTCAGTACTGCGTATCACTCGAAGACAGATGGGCAGATCGAATGAATAAACCAACTCTTGGAGGACATGTTGCGCATGTACATGATGGACCAACAGAAGCATTGGGAGGAATTATTGCCACAAATAGAATTCTAATATAACAACAGTTATCAAGCACCATTAATATGGTGCCATTCGAGTTTCTTTGCGGGCGACCGTGTCAAACACCTAAGTTGGGATCGGCTTGAGTATATGGTCATGGTGGGATTGGAAGTGATCCAAGAAATGGAAGAATAAATGCAAAATTTAAGACAAACGATAAAGGAAGCGCAGGATCGACAAAAGAGTTATGTCGATGCGCATCGTGTCGACCGTAGTTACAAATTTTTTGATGGAATATTCTTGCGAGTGAAACTACATAAGAGTTCAATCAAGTTTGGAAAGGGTGATAAACTCTCTCCTAGGTTCGTGGGATCTTGCGAGATTATGGAAAGGAGAGGGTCATGGCCTATTGAATAGCCTTGCCTGATCCTTGAGGCATATGCACGATGTCTTTCATGTCTGTGTTTAAGACATTATGTTAGTGATCCTACAAATGTTTTGACTTGATTACCTTGTGGGTATCGGATGAGGGTGCGCTCACTGCTGAGCCAATCCACATCCTGGACCATCACATTCGATAGCTACAATGTCATATAGTATATTAGGTCAAGGTCTAGTGGGACAACTATATTCTGCACTCGACGACCTGGGAGGATGCATTTGAGATATGCCAACAGTTTCCATTTTTGTTTTATGGATAGAGTTGTGATACACTTTATTTCGACACTTATGTATTGTGAAACATCGGGACGAAGTTTAGACCAAGAGGGGGTGTATGTAACATCCCACTTTTGCGCGCAATGAGAGAACTTATTCTTTGAGGACACTTTCTTGCAAGTGATCCGAATTATTATACTATTGGTCATTTGATTATGATTATGAAGCATTATGATACAATGATATGTTATTTTGTTGTATTTACATAGACAGGTGCTATTGATTGGGTTCTCTTGAGTGTGTAGGATTTTGGATCTCTAGGATGCAAAGGCATCGATGAAACCCCTTGGACTTTGGATCGAGTTAGGGAGTGGACTCTTGGGGTTTTATTTTTGTTTATATAAAATGTGTACATCTAATTAGATGTTATGATGATTTATTATTATTGCTGACATGATTCGTTGATGATGCAGTTTAACGATAAATTTTTGACCAGACTCACATGTGGAGTAGAGGGGCCACGCATGACAGCTAGAGACTTTGAGGTAGAGGTGTGGAAAACATCCCTACCACATCCTACTAGAACTTCCTCTATGGCTCGAACTGTAGGTTAATGATTACCTAGCTCGAGAAGACCCACAATGTCGTGAGGGAAGACTATGATAGTCACTCATTGTTATCCTCGTTTTTGGTTATCAAGATGATGACATGATAATGACATGGTGATAGAAGATCTAGCTCTTCTTTAAGATCATTTTCATGAAGAAAGTTACACTTGTCAGTTTCTTAAAATCACTCTTTTGGAGACAGTA
>ML834466.1:26769-49781 GCA_009831015.1 Picea engelmannii | reverse complement strand
CCTTCTTCTCTTGTCCATTCAATACTTTAGAACTAGGGAAAGAGTAGTATTCTGTCACTGTTTGTTCCAGATCCAGGTGGATCTGGGGAGATCGGTTCGTGTCCGCACTTACGGATTTATCCTAAAACACTCATGATGATTTTAAGGGGTGCACAATAAGGAAGGGGCCTTATTCCTTAGAGACCCTTAATCTCCCACAAGATCACCTGGAAGAGTATTGACTCCAAGGTTTTTTCATGTCTACCAAGTCAGTCAAGAGGCGAGTGGCACCTTTGGAGCACATAGTGTGTCCTGAAGGGAACATCGTGAAAGGAAACCAGAAAGAGGTGAGTGGCACCCTTGGAGCATGTAGTGCATCTTGAAGGGAACGTCCTGCAAGGGAAATGGAAAGAGGCGAGTGGCACCCTTTGAGCACCTGGTGCATCCTAAAGGGCATGTTGTGATTTCAATGGGTAAGTGAATAAACCTAGTCAATCTTAACATGAATAATGTGTTAAGTAAGATTTAAAAACAATTTCCCTAATAAAAATGTCGCCCAACCTATGAAATTAAAATCTAGGTCTAAGTGACACTTGTGGTAAAAAATAATAATCATATCTAAACATGTGACAAGAAGGGGGTAAGAAATTAAATTAATTTATTAAAATCAAATTATATTGGGGGATTAAAATTTTAAAAAGGAAATGATTGTTTTTCTTTCTACATATGCTAATTAAATTTTATTAATTAAAAAGAAAAAGGGGTAAAATGTGGTTTTTCTACACTTGCTAATTTGAGTTTTAGTTAAAAGGGAAAAGAGGGAAACTTAGAAGAAATATGAAACTAAGGAAAAAAGGGGAAACATAAAGAAAAAGGGAAACGTAAGGAAAAAGATGAATCTCTGACATAGTAAGGAATCTTGCCTTTAAGAAATTTCTAATTATGAACTCAACTAGGAATTTAGTAAAGGCGTAAGTCATTTAAAGTGTGTAAGGGAATATTGGGACACCAAGGAGTGTTTTAGGAATGTTTTTTGGTGGGTGAGGGAAATAGGAATAATTAAATAAAGAAATAAATTAATTTCTAGTGCAACTAGGGGGATGGGTGACATGTACGGGGGAGGTTTTTTCTCATTAATTTAATGCAAAAAAAATTAAATGAGAATTTGGGAAAAAAATCACTTAAAAAATCTATAAAAAGGATGGAGGAGGGAGGGTATAGATCTAATCTTGATGTGTAATGTTACGCTACAGAGTTTTTTTCTTGACTGACTTATCTTGTGGGAGTTGGGATACCCAACTCAGGTAACGAGTGATAGCTCGACCTTTAGAGGTGAGATGGGTGCTAGCGGTTCTCTAGTATAGTGTGTGTGGCCCATTTGCAGATCAGGGGGCTCAGGGGGGAGAAGAGTACCCCTAGCATTGGCTAGGAGGTACCGATGAGGTCACATTGGTCGACAAGCGGAAGATGGATGGAAAGCACAAGACAAAAACTACTGAGCAATCACGTTTGGCTAAGTTATGCTGGTTTAATTGTTACTTGCAATGAATTTAAATTTACTCATGTTATTCTCCATGCTCGTTTAATATTTCATTTCCATGCGTTGTCTTGCACCTGCCTTCCTTCGGTATTGTAATTCTCTTTCTTGTGGTTTTCTGATGGATTTCCTTTGGCAAACCCAACTTTTAATTTCACTAGCTTATCAGTGTGGGTTTTGATGATTATTATGAAGAGATTGTGTTTTATCTTCCACCCTTATCCCTAGGTCATCAGTCCATGCCTGAGCAATTGTCTAGGAGTCGAATCGATGGTCGTCACTTCGGTGTTTAAAGACCTATAGATTCTAATGCCCTGCTTTTCTGTGTGTGGATGATGAGCGAAGGATAATTTTTTGCCCAGTTGTCTACCTTACTTATCTCTGCATTGATTGATTCATTGTTGAATGATTGGTCTTGCACTATCTTCTGATTTGATTTCTTCTACATTTTGGATGGTAAAAGTCTACATTTGATTGATGAATCCCAACATTTTTTAAAACTAATCGTGGCTATGATTTACATTTATGTGATTGTGTTTTGATGCCTGGACAACGTTGAAATATGTATCCCGTTGTGAAATAGACACTGTTTATTTATTATCTTATTTTATAAACTACAATTCAGTTATTAGTGGACAACATTACCACGCATCTCCTAAACATCGACCGTATATGTTTTGATAGCAATTGTCAGCGAATCATTTAACCATTGTGGGTATATTTGTAGGAATGTGTTTTTATGACAGTATATTTTAATTGCATGAGGGTGTTTCTTGATATGTCTGCGATTTTATTTATTTATTAATGGATTAGCAATATCGTGGGTTAGCGAATTTACTGGTTATTGGTAGCGATTTATTTAAAAGACAACAATATTTAATGAACATAATTAATGTATGCCAACAATATCATATTTAATAAAAAACATTACCTCTGCGCTATGAACAGACAACAATATCACATCATATCTATGTTTGGAAAGGCAACAATATCAACTCTATGGTTTTTAGGCAACGAATATAAAGAATTAAATTAGCCAACGATTATATTTGAATGATATAAAATACAAACAACGAATTCTCTTTTATTAATAGACAATGAATCCATACCTTTGATTGACAGTGAATTCATGCCTCTGTGTTTTAATGAAATGATCCTCTACATTTTAATGAAATGACCTATGTGTTTTTTATGGAATGATGACTGTGTTTTTACCCTGAGAATGATTGTGTTTTTACCTTGAGCTTGATTGCGTTTTTACCATAAGATGGACTACGTTTTTATCCTGAGAATGATTGTGTTTTTACCTTGAGATTGATTGTGTTTTACCATAATATGGACTGTGTTTTTATCCTGAGAATGATTATGTTTTTACCTTGAGCTTGATTGTGGTTTTACCATAAGATGGACTACGTTGTTATCCTGAGAATGCTTGCATTTTTACCTTGATCTTGATTGTTTTTTTACCATAAGATGGACTGCATTTTTATACTGAGAAAGATTGTTTTTTTACCTTGATCTTGACTGCGTTTTTACCATAGGATTCACTGTGATTTGTTACAATGATTTTACACTATACATTGGCTGCAATTTGTATTGGCTGAGATTTTTGTACCATATGGTTAGACAGATAGTGGTGGAGTTTATATTATAACACCATGTTCAGTTATTATCATATCACTGCAATATCACATCTGTCAGCCATTTTCCTTGGCACATTTTACAACCTCCCCCCCAGGTTTAGACAACGATTTCAGTGGATACTGTGACCTTTATTAATGAACAATAATGTGGAGTGTTGAGAGCAAGATATATTTAATTCCTTGCTAATTCTTTTATATTGTTAATCTTGTGTAAATACAACGATATAATTGATGGTTAAATTTATCTATTTCTTAACGACAATGAATCATATGGTTTAAAGATATCAAATTTTATTAACCGCATTTTGATAGCATGTGTTATTAATGGCGATTTATTTAATAACATATTGATAGTATGTTGACAATGATTTTCTAATAGTCATATGTTAGCGTAATGACATAGATTAGATTCCATGGATAGCGATTATATTGTTGAAGGACAATGATATTTTTGTTCAGCTTAAAAGATAGTGATTTTACTACGATTTAATTTAGCGATATTATAGACTTAAATTCCATTGAAACACACTTACACTATGAAATTATGCGCGCACCTGATGTATATTTCAGACAGGGATAATTTAGACAACAATATTATAGAGAGAAATGTCGAATATTTAATAAGCAGAGTAGATCACTTTTTAATGATAAGAAGTTCTCTTTTTAATGGACAATGTATAATTGTTGACAAGCATGTTTGATTGTTAGAGTGCACATATTAGTTCACTCATTCACACTTAGACATCATGCTTAATAGATAATGGTTATGGTTTGTTGGTGAATTTGTTTAATATCTTGCGCATTTTAAATTGAGTGATGTCATCTTGCGTCTTGTCAACTTATTGCTTGGGTGAGTGGGTATAGTCTTCATGTCAGTCAATTTGATCTCCTAGTGTGTTGTATTTTCTTTGGATATTGGTCAAGGCATGTTAAGTTGCGCCATGGTTACTGTCATGCCTATCGTCTGGTGACAGCATGAATCATGATGAGGGGATCATCGTGTGCCTTGACGGATAGAGGCGAAGAATAACCTGGCCAGAGTCTTTACTTCCCGATGTGGGCATTGTTTGTTGTATTTGATGTTGGCACTTAGTTTGTAGCACCTTAATGCGTTTTGGTTTGTGCGCCATAGGGGTTTCCAGTTATTGATCGTCAAGATGTTGTGTCTGGTTGGTTGAGGTTGTCCCTTAGCTTGTAGGTGTTGTCTTTCTCGGGTCGGACGGGTAGTCATTTATACCTTTCTAGTATCATCACATGTTTCGTCCAGTTGCCTGATGTGCTAGTGTCAGAGTCGTTGTTTATTGTTGCATGATCGGCATGCATTGTGTTCGTAGTCAAGTTGTGTTGTTTAACTGTGGTCGTTGTTGCCTTCCTGTCCTTCTTAAAACAAAACAAAAAAATCTTTTGTGTTGCATCGCATGTAGTCGTAACGATGGGGTCATTACAATTCATTTGGAAAATAAAAAAATTGTGAAGAACTCTACAATACTCTAAATATTATGGAAGGCGGGTCATAAATAAACCGTAAGACAACAAGAATAATTATTAGAGAAAAAATCTATGCCTAGTGAAATGAGAAATAGAATTCAGGAAAATGGAGTGAGTGAGTGTTTAAGTCCACCAAAAATCCCTCTCCATGTCTAAAGCAAGCTTTTGGAACCTTTTGGAATTCGCATCATCTCATGGAAGCGTTCATGGGGTGAGTTTTAAGCTCCTAGGAGTGTTCTAGAAGCATCTTGTTTGCGCTTAGGGAGTGATGCTCCCTAAATGTTCCTTGAAAGGGCAGAGAGTCTTGTTTGTTTCAAGGAAGAGAATTATTGGCAAGGGAGAATCCCCACCATGTAGCTATAAACTATACATATCATTTTTGTATTTATACCTCTATATGACATTTGCTTGTCTACCTTATGCAAACAAGTTGAGAATATCTTCTTGTTTTGTCTTGTCCCTTAGTTTATATTTCTATGGCATTAGAATTCACTTACTTTTCATGTCTTGAAAATTATTTTTTTGTAATTTAGATTTTAATTATATTTCATATTTACAACATTGATGGAGTAAATAAACACTATGGAACTCCAACTATTGTGTTTATCATCCAAACCCATTTCCACTCTACCAACCCAACACAGTAAAGCAGGATAAGGCACCCGTGCTACCTGCATACCTGAACTCAATAGTGAAGCATGTTAAGTGGGATTATTCAACATTGTTTAAGGTTATTGTTGGTGATCAATTCTCAACATCTTTCCTTTAGGTTGTCAATTCCTAGTTGCTTGATTTATATATACAACTTGTAGAGAAAGGACTCACAGAGAGCTCATGACCCCCATGGAAAATTTCCAATTAACTTGTGATGCAACCCCCCTCCCCTCCTGGGGTTTTGTGACCTCCCGGTCTCTGGATATTTCTTTGCTCTAAGTCGAATTGACTCTTCGGGCTCGTAATTGAACCCAAAACGATTTTACACATGCCCCTTTTTCTCCTTTTGGCGTAGGTCCTTTAGTACCCGCACCCCTTCGTCTGCGCGCTCTGGCGCTCTTCAATTTTCAGGCGCTAGCTCCCTTACACTATCCCCTTCCTTCAATATTCCCTTGGGCTATAACCTTGCGGAAATGTACGTTTGTGGGTGCTAGCTCCTTTTCCACTAGCCCCCTCTTACATGTGCCCTTGGGTGGTGACCTCACATGACTGCGCGATTTCCTGTTAGACTTCATGCACCTTCAATCCTCAAAATGTTGTGGGATCGTCGATCTCCCAATCTTGACAGTACCTCTATATTGATGGTTCAGATCTACCCTCTCCAAATCCACAGACAATATCCGTCTCTCCAAAATCAATGGACGAGATCTATTCACGATTCCAGGCTTTGGGATTTTGAAATCTCAAACCCTCGCTACCTTCGTATGACAATCTTCCAGAATGGAAGATCTTTCGACACCTGTCCCTTCAAATGTGCGGTCATGATCTCCTCTATGGATTCGGCCTTCGGGAATCTCAAATCTCAAATACTCGCCACTGTTGACTGGTTATCTTCTGGAGTGGAAGATCTATTGCCACATACTCTCCCCAATCAACGGTTGTGCTCCCACTTCAGGACTTTGGCCTCCTCAACCAGATCAATGGTCTTACTATTCCCCTCTTGATCAATGATCAAGATCTTCTCTGGGACTTTGGACCTTTCCCACTCCACTTTCTTCCAGAGTTCTGTATCTGGCGCCATGTGTCCTTCTTCACATCGATGACTTTCGTCGTTTCAGATTTTTGGCCTTCGAAAATCTGAAATGTCAAACCTCCTGCCTTTTTGTTTCATCTAAAGCTGCTAATCCTCTGATGTGTGTATCCTCCTGGATCAACGACTGCGATCCCTTCACATTTTTAGACTTTATACTTCTCAACTCTCAACTCTTCTCTCTCCTCGAACTGTGCGGACCTCTGTCACGTGTCCACTTGATCTGATGGTCGAGGATCACTTCGAGTATTTACCCATAGTGCATGGATCTACGCCACGTCTCCCTTGATCCAATGACTCTAAATCACTTCGGGACTTTACCTGGAGTGATCATATGTTCACCATGTCCCCTCTGATTTGATGACCCATATTCACTTCGGGTCTTCGAGTTTTGGAACTTTCAACTTTCAACTGAAATTCAAATGCAAATTACGCGAATCTTGTGATCTATCTCCACGTGTTTCTCTGGATCTAATGGTCCAAATCTCTTTGGCTCTCCAGTGCTTCGACTCTTTGGCTCTCCGACGCTTTGGCTCTTTGGGCTTCGGGAGTCTCAAATCCTATGCACTTACTTCTCCCAGAGTGCTTTCACCCGAAATCTCAGATCCACTGACCACTGTCTCCTCGGAGATCGATGACCCTCAACTATTCGGCTATTCGGAGTTCAGATGTTTCAACATTCCATCCCCGTCCTTCTCTTGATCTCACGACTTGCTGACAAGTGTCCCTCCAAATCTGATGGTTTAGATTCCCTCCAGCTCTTCAGCCCTTCGAGCTTCGGAAGTTTCAAACTTCTAGATGCTCGTTCCTCCTGGAGCGTCTTCACTTGAAATGGATGGATCTCCGCCATGCGTCCTCCTAGATGATGGACGGTCCCAAATGACTTCGGGACTTCAGGACTTCAACAAGTCCACTCTCCTATGTATACACAATGCTAAAACTTATGCACCTTCTAGTGATCAAACGACGACTGATCCTTTCGTGCTCAGATCCGAAGGATGGGATTTGTTCCTCTCTTTTTCACTTCCTTATGTTAATGGATGTTGATCTAACGGTCCAACCTACTTCCCACAAGCAATCTAACGGTTGATGTCGCTCCTCCTCCTGAGCTTCCACCTTCTCCCAACTTGGAAGATTTTGTAAGTGTTCAAAGCTCTCGGTCTTTGAACTTTCTCCTACGAACCCAGTCTCTTGGGTCTCACTTACGCTCTTGCAAGCATTATCTCTTATGTGCTTTCAGACTTAAAATAAGTCGGCCTCCTATGCACTCTTTGCATTATCCCTTCCGAGATTGATCTTCTAGAACTTTTCGATCTCCCACGCACTCCTTGCGTTTCTGGGATTTCGTCAAACTCAGATCCGAAGAATTTCTTGAGAAAGAATTTTTTCTCACCCTCCTGGAGTCCTCCATGCTCGATGCACACCTTGTAGAGCTTCTCCTTACAGAGTGTTCAATAACTCTGTTTCTCTCTGAACTCAATACAGATTTCCTCCTTTGCACTCCTTGGACGTCTACTGATGAAGGCTCAACAATATCTCTCCTGAGCTTCTCTGAGGTTATCTTACCTCTGTCAATGCACTCCTTGCGGACTTTGTGCACTCCTTGCACTTGAACTCAAAGACGAGAAATAATTGAAACTCATACAATATTTCACCACTTCATACATTCAGAACATGAATGACATATGATGATGATGATGATTAACATCCACTAAGACCGAATTGGTCTATCGGACCTTACGAGGGTAAGTGATTACTTGTGATTCTTTAGGATTTTTTTTCTGTGCTCGAAAATCATTAAGGGAAGCTTTCCAAGATCACCATACTTTTGTTGAGTTAAGAGGTTAGGAAGGTTGGTAGTGTGATAAATATTTTGAAAATGAGATCTAATATGGGTATAGGCTGGACAACCTAAGAGAAAGTACTTTTCATCTTCAACATTCTTAGTGTCACAAAGGTGACACACTCTTTCATCCCATGGCGTTTTAGGAATTRACCAACGACTAGTTTCACTATGGAGCTCRTGAGAATTTGTTCGTATCTTAGCAATGCTTATTTTTTTCTTTACACTTGGCAAAAYAGATAGATAATTTTGATCTTMTAGATTAGGGTTGATTACATCTTTATAATACCTTAATTTTCTTCTTTCCTCTAACTCTTTATCACACCACATTTTCTCCTTAAATTTTGATTTGACGTWTTTTTTTAATATTAYCTTTATTYTGCAAAATGGTTTCTTCCATGATTCCCCAATAGTTTAGCCARKACCGRGMGTCTTTATGCCATCCTCGCTTGAGWCGATGGTGGTTATGACTTGATTTTGAAGCAATTTTAGGTAGCCTCTTGTCTTCCATGTTGTTTAACTTGTTCTTATACATTAGGTATCTAGTCATAGCCATGCTCTCAATGGGGGAGAGGCTTGTTTCTAAGAGGAGGATGGGATACAACATATTTCCTTAAATTTTGAGATTGTAGGTTATAAAATTCTTTTGTATTTTCTCTATATTTCTCCAGGATTCACAAGAGATACTACAACCCTAGACTTCACATCCATAAAGAATAACAGGTGTAACAAGAGTCTCAAAGAGGAATTTCTTCTTATCTCAACTCCAAAGATTAATTGATTTACAATTGTTTTCAAGCCCATAATAAGCTTTCCATCCCCCAATAATCCTTTTCTCAATGCTATAATTCCAATTGAGCTCGTGGTGAATATAAATTCCAATATATTTTTATGAAGTCACTTCCTCCAAGTTTTTGTTGTCATATACAAAGGTATCATAAAGGATCTTATTGGATTTAATAATAGTGACCTTAGTCTTATCAGTATTAACAGTCATACCCATATTGGAGAAAAAATCCTTGAGGATTCTTAGTTGGTTTTCAAGATCATGGGGACTCCTTTCCATAAGAACGATATCATTGGCATAAAGAAGAAGATTGATGACTATACCAGTGAGAATAGGGTCGACACAACCTGCTTTTTCCAAACATTCTTCTAACTTGTCAGTGTATATGCCAAAAAGGGTAGGGGACAAGGGACAACCTTGTTTGGCTTAGATATTGCAGTTAATATCTTTTGACCAGCCCTCAGTGTTTTTAAACTTAACAACAACTTTCTCATACATCCTTATTACAGAAGCCCTCAACTCAAGAGGCACTTTTGTCTCTTCCAACCTATTCCAAAGGTTTTTCCTAGGAACCATGTCAAAAGCTTTTCTAAAGTCAACAAAACAACAAAAAATATTGTTTTTAATATTGCGTAACTCCTTTGCAATGATCCTAAAGGTAAAAAGATGGTCCACAGTTGAATGATATCTCCTAAACCTGGCCTGGCCTTTAGCTGTTTTATCGTGACTTTCTAGCCAAAGGCTAATCTTCTTTTCCAAAATAGTTCCATAAAGCTTGGGTAAAATCGGGCTAATCATAATGGTCCTATAATTAGAGGGAATGTTTCTATCCCCATTTTTAAAAATAGGAACAATGAGGCTTTGTGTCCAGGGTTTAGGGAAGCCCTGCTTGACTGTTAAATTTAAGAGCTTGTCTATGTGAGGGATAAGGATTGGCCCTCTGATTTTAAAAATTTCATCTTGGTAGCCTTCAATGTCCTTAGATTTCCCATTTGCAAGTTTCTTAACCCCGAACTCTATGTCATCTAAAGAAAAAACTTCATAAATACATAAACACACCATATGCATGAAAAATGACTTTTCTATTATCTCTGTGTCTATACAAATGTTTACAAAAACTGGACTGCGACAGAGTCCTGGTTCTCTCAAGATCTCCTATTCTAACTCTATCTTGAGTTCTTCTTCTACAAGAACTCTCTGCGAGTATCTCTCTCTCTCTCTTACAAAAGAGGGCTCTATGAGCTTATCCTCTTCACTACCTTAGTGCTATCACTGTCTCAGTTATGACACCATACTCCTACGGATACATTCCATAAATGTTGATCCAGGCCTGACTACGACATAGACCTGCTACAAGCAACCTTTTAAGGCAATCCTACCCACTACCTGTACAAAGGCATGGCTCGGTTATTACAGCCTTACAACATAAAAATCCATATTGGATAAGATTTTAAATTTAAAAATGGGAGGGTCCATGTCTCCCCATTTCTCCATTGCACGTCTATGTGTTGGCTTGATGGTGCATTTGTTGAGGTGGAGCGATGCTCCTGCATCATTCTCCACTGTTGGGAAAATCATGAGCTCCAGATCATGAGCTCCTCTTCTCCGGTGTTGAAATCCTCCTGGATCCCAAAATGTTCCTTGGAGTTGTCCTCTTTCTCCTCTTCTTTGTTGTTGTGACTGTTGTTGCTGCTACTGCTTCTTCTTCTCCTTCGTCCCTGCTGATGTTGCATGTTCTCCCCTGTTCATCTCCCCTTTGTTGACTGCTTCAACTGACCTCAACATCAACCTCCTTATCTCCTTTATCACCTTGTCCAGTTGCTCCAGTGGTTGGCTCTTCTTATGCAGTCTTCTCTGCTACACTTCCTTCTCCTTTCCATACTTATCAATGGGCATACCTATTCGATCTCCCATGCTATCTTTACTTCCTCTTGCAGAGCTAAGTTGCCACTTTGCTGCAAACTTCAGTTTTGCAGTCCCATCACCAAGCTGCTGCTCAGCTTGCTTCTCTGACATATTAGCTTCTGTCAGCTCCTCTTGTGTTGGCATATCTCCAACTCCTTCCAGCTGCTCCCCTGGCTGGTATGCTTCTCCATATGCTTCCAACTTGACCTGTCGGATGTGCAAGCTTTGCACCATTACCCTTCTCTCTAGGGCTTCCAATTCCTCATACAAATCAACAAATTCCATGTTGTCTTCTTCCTCTTTTTCTACAGGCTCTAGTGCTACAGTAATCTCCTTTTTAGCTTCCAGGATGAACTTTTAGAGCCATTCCTATGAATTCTCTTCTCCTTCTATTGGGGTAGACATCAATGTCTGCTCCATTTCCTCCTCTTTGATAGTTTTTGCTAGCTTTCTTTCTTCTTATGTTGCACTCTCATCATGTGCACTGACCTCTACTTTGCTGTTTGGTAGGAATGTCTTGATCCCTCCAATAATCAGAATGCTCCTCTGATCCTCCTCTTGGATGGTGAAAGTATTTAAATTCTCATCATATTCATTCACATTGTCTGCAAATCCACATGAATCTTCATCTATCAACACTCCTTGCTGATATGAACTCACTTCTGAGCTCCTGAGACTCTCATATAGTCCTGTTTCTTTCCCCCCTGCCCACCTGACAATTTGGAACTTCTCTTTTGCCCACCTGGTAGTCTATGAGATCAACCGATCCCACCTCATTTCCCATCTGACAAATTGAACTTTCGACATTTCTCCTTTGGTAGTATACGAGATCTTCAACTGATCTCTTTCTATTGCCCACCTGGAAACTTGAAAATCCATTTCTGCCCACCTGACAGTTTATGAGATCTTCATCTGATCTCACCTCCTCCTCATCACTGAGGTTCCTTCTAGTTTCTGGCCCATAGATGTGAACCACTTCCTCTTCATCTCTAAGGATTTTGACATACCTCAACCACCTCTTTAACAACTGTTGTTTTCCTCTAGCCAACAATCTCTTGAATGACCACTTCGCTTTCTTCTTCATGGGCCACTCATACACCAAATGTGCTTTAGCATCTTGCTGCATTTTTAATTTCAGTTATTCCATCCTTTCTCTTATCTCATTGAGCTCCAGATCCATCTCTGGATTTCATTTCTGTTTACGGTCTTCTCTTTGACCATGTCCATGGCCTTCAGTAGCCATTTCTACCTTCTATTTTTCCTCATGGAAAACCTATGGATCACTCTACATCTGAGAGAATCTCCATCTCCTCTCACAACTCACCTGACTATTTAAATTTTTGCTGTTGTTGTGCATGTGTAACAACTTTCTCACAGAGCATCAGTACTATGCCTCCTTCACCTGCTATCTATAGACAAATGTTAACTTCTGATACCACTTGATGTCATCAGATTATCTTCTTTCACCTCCTTCTCGTCTGCTGTCTGCAAACAAAAATTTCGTCTTCTCCTCTTTCTCTTCCTCCTGAAATCTACAGACGAAAATTCAAGTTCTATCTCCTTTTGCCTGGAAACTACAGACAAAAGTATCGGCTCTAATACCACCTGATATCAGAGTATTTTCTTTATCTACTCTCTGCTACAAAAATTTAAAAATCTAGGCTTTGATACCACCTGATGCATCCCCTTGGGGTTCTGTGACCTCCCGATCTCTGGATCTTTCATTTCTCTGAGTCGAATTGACTCTTTGGGCTCGTAATTGAACCCAAAACGATTTTACACAGCCCCCTTTTTCTCCTTTTGGCGCAGGTCCTGTAGTACCCACACCCCTTCGTCCACGCGCTCTGGCGCTCCTCAATTTTCGGGTGCTATTTCCCTTACACTAGCCCCTTCCTTCAATATGCCCCTAGGATATAACCTTGTGGAAATGCATGTTTGCGAGTGCTATCTCCTTTTTCACTAGACCCTTCTTACATGTGCCCTTGGGTGGCGACCTCACATGACCGCACGATTTCCTGTTAGACTTCATGCACCTTCAATCCCCAAAATGTTGTGGGATTGTCGATATCCCGATCTTGATGGTACCTATAGATTAATGGTTCAGATCTGTCCTCTCCAAATCCACGGACCATATCTATCTCTCCGAAATGAATGGGCGAGATCTATTCATGATTCTGGGCTTCAGGATTTTGAAATCTCAAACCCTTGCTACCTTTGTATGGAAATATTCTAGAATGGAAGATCTTTAGACACCCGTCCCTTCAAATGTGTAGCCAGGATATCCTCCATGGATCCGGCCTTTGGGAATCTCAAATCTCAAAACCTGCCACTATTGACTAGTTATCTTCCGGAGTGGAAGATCTGCTGAAACATACTCTCCCCAATCAACAGTTATGCTCCCACTTCGGGACTTTGGCCTCCTCAACCAGATCAACGGTCCTACAATTATCCTCTCGATCAACAATCAAGATCTTCTCTGGCTCTTCGAACCTTTCCCCCTCCACTTTCTTCCAGAGTTCTGGATCTAGCACCACGTGTCCTTCTTCACATCAACGACTCTTGTTGTTTCGTATTTTCGGCCTTCAGAAATCTAAAATGTCAAACCTCCTTCCTTTCTATTGCTTTTATTCGAAGCTTCTAATCCTCTGATGCATGTCTCCTCCTGGATCAATGACTGTGATCCCTTTGCGTCTTCGTACTTCAGACTTCTCAACTCTCAACTCTTCTCTCTCCTCGAACTGTGCGAACCTCTATCGCGTGTCCACTTGATCTGACGGTCGAGGATCACTTTGGGTATTTACCCAGAGTGGATGGATCTATGCCACGTCTCCCTTGATTCGATGGCTCTAAATCGCTTCAGGACTTTACCTGGAGTGCTCAGATCTTCACCATGTCTCCTCTGATCTGATGACCCAGATTCACTTCGGGTCTTCGGGTTTCAGAACTTTCAACTTTCAACCAAAATTCAAATGAAACTTACCCAAATCTTGTGATCTGCTGCCACGTGTCTCTCTGGATCTAATGGTCTAGATATCCTTGAATCTCTGGTGCTTCAGCTCTTTGGCTCTCCGATGCTTCGGCTCTTCGGGCTTCAAGAGTCTCAACTCCTATGCACTCATTTCTCCCAGAGTGCTTTCACTCAAAATATTAGATCCACTGACAACTGTCTCCTCGCAGATCGACGACCCTTGACTATTTGAATATTTGGCGTTCAGATGTTTCAACATTCCATCCCCATCCTTCCCTTTATATCATGACTTGTCGATGGATGTCCCTCTGAATTTGACGGTTCAGATTCCCTCTGGCTCTTCGGCCCTTCGAGCTTCAGAAGTTTCAAACTTCTGGACGCTCGTTTCTCCCAGAGCATATTCACTCAAAATGGATGGATCTCCGTCATGCGTCGTCCTAGATGATGGACATTCCCAAATGACTTCGGGACTTCAGGACTTCAACAAGTCCACTCTCCTGCGTATACACAATGCTAAAACTTGTGCACCTTCTCGTGATCAGACGATGGTTGATCCTTTCATGCTCAGATCCAATGGATGGGATCTGTTCCTCTCTTCTGCACTTCCTTTTGTCACTGGACGTTGATCTAACAGTCCAACCTCCTTCCCACAACCAATCTAATAGTTTTGGTCGCTCCTCCTCCTTAGCTTCCACCTTCTCCCGACTTGGAAGATTTTGTAAGTGTTCAAATCTCTTGGCCTTTGAACTTTCTCCTATGAACCTGACCTCTTGGGTCTCTCTTATGCTCTTGCAAGTGTTATCTCTTTTGAGATTTCAGACTTAGAATAAGTCTATCTCCTACGCACTCTTTGCGTTATCCCTTCTGAGCTTGATCTCCTCAAACTTTTCAATCTCCCACACACTCCTTGCATTTCTGGGATTTCTTCAAACTCAGATCCGAAGGATTTCTTGAGCAAGAAATTCTTCTCTCCCTCCTGGAATTCTCCTTGCTTGATGCACACCTTGCAGAGCTTCTCCTTACTGAGTGTTCAGTAACTTTGTTTCTCTCTGAACTCAATACAAATTTCCTCCTATGCACTCCTTGCACGTTTGCTGATGAAGGTTCAATGGTATCTCTCTTGAGCTTCTCTGAGGTTATCTCACCTCTGTCAACTCACTCTTTGTGGACTTTGTGCATTCCTTGCACTCGAACTCAAAGACGAGAAATAATTGAAACTCATACAATACTTCACCAGTTCATACATTCAGAACATGAATGACATATAAAAGCATAACAAAAAACATAAATACATAAACAGACCATATGCAGGAAAAATTGTTTTTCTATTATCTCTGTGTGTCTATACAGATGTTTACAAAAACTAGACTACGACAGAGTCCCATTTCTCTCAAGCTCTCCTATTCTAACTCTATCTCGAGCTCTTCTTCTACAAGACCTCTCTACGAAGATCTCTCCCTCTCTCTCTCTCTTACAAAAGAGGGCTCTACAAGCTTATCCTCTTCACCGCCTTAGTGCTATCACTGTCTCAGTTACGACACCATACTCCTACGGCTACATTCCATACATTAGACTAAATTAAATCAGTTTCTTTAGATTACTCAATAAATTTTAGTAACGAGGAACAAATTTCTATGAAGTACCTCTCGAGGTACTCTAGTAGACCATCAAAATGCCCAAGATTTAGCCAAACTTTAATTGACATAATGGAAAAACCTAATGAACAACACTCTAAAATGGCATGATTCTGGTACAAAACTTAATATAAGAAGCTGTGAAAAGTGATCCCCAAATTTGCCTAAATATTGTCATAAGAGTAATTTTCAGGGTTGGAGTCCGTAGAGTGTGGTCTAGAAGCAAGGTGACCAGGCTTGCATGAATAGAGAGATCTAGGTTTAAAATGCCAAGTGAATGTTGATAAGGCTAGGTGCAAGTCCAAGGTGACTTTGATGATATAGCTATGCCCCTCATAGTGCAACAAATTAGCTAAAGGGATTTTATAAGAAGTATTTTCCAAAAATAAATCAAATTTGGACTAACTCTGGCAATTTACTTTAATTCAAACCTATAACAAGTGGCCCTTCCTGTGATATATAAAGTGGCCTTTCCTATGATATATCAAGTGGCCCTTCCTATATTAGGCTTAAATTTAATGTCAAATAATTTAGACTGGTAGACGTTTATGATGTTTCTCCCTTTTTTAAGAACGGATACAACCACAGTTTTTAAGTTTTTCCTACTCGAAGGAAATGCTTCCAATTTCCTGTGAAGAAAGCCTTAGCAAAACTGTAACAAAATACTTTGAGATAGGTCAAATTATGATAGCCATAGATTAAATACCTTCCGTTGTTGTAAAGAAAATTATTAACACGGACCTTACTCAAATTTTGGCTTATCTTCTATTAGAATTGCTTGAGAGGCCAGTGAATAGCGCAGTTACTAAAATAACATTTATTTTCATTGAGAAAGCATCATAAATTGTCTCTTTCTCTCGTTGAATAAGCTAATTAATACTTGAATTCCTTTGATTTTCATAATTCCCACCATTTATATATTTATATTGAAAAATTAATTTCAGTTTTTATATATTAATGTCCAGTAGGTAAAACAACAGAGCGTGAAAGCAAATAATAGATGTTAAAGGACAAAGATATTAGGTACAACAAGACTCAAATTTCTTTTTTTTTCACAATTTCCATGGTTAATCTATTTCTATTTAAAATTTAATTTAATATGTTTTCAATTTTATTATATATTAATGTTATTAAGTGAAGCTGAGGATTAAAAAGGCGTAGGATAAAGGCCAAATGAAATGAACCTTTTTCGGCTGCCCTTTTCTATGTCCAGACTCCCTTCTCCGATCACGTCAAAGCTCCGACCGACTACCCGTCCCATCTCCCAGCAGAGACCCTTCCGACGATTGACATCAGCCATGCTTGGGAAATGATGACCTTCGTCCCATTTCACAACAGTTTCCTTCATTCAACACCCACCATCAATTCATTACATACCTCCCATTCATTTTGATGTCCTGCCTCTTACCTCAAACCACTCGCACCTGTCTCATTCCTCTGCCTTTGAACTAAACGACTGTGAACGACATTCCTCTACCTCTAAACGAGATTGTGAGAAAATGGTGATACACTGGACTATGAGAAATTGGTGAGAAAGATAGCTTTCTTCATAGGCCAGTTTGACAACATGTATGGATGAATAAGTGGAACCGGTTAGTAAGAGTGAAGACGTTGGGCATGTTGTTGCAGATATCTATTTGATCACCGGATCAAGAAAGATTCAAATTACTCGCATATCTTGGGTAAGATTTCTTTTATCATTAATCTATGGAATTTTCAAATCATTAATTTAGGTGGTGCCCTTTTGTGGTGCCTTCAAGGTTTTCGAGGTGTTGGAGAGCATAGGCATCGATGGCATACACCTCTCCTAATATATGTTCTCCGAATCCGTTCCAACAGAGAAAGAAGGTACCTGATACGTCCACACACCAGGGCATACCTCTCTTTTCTTCGCCTGAGCCTACTAATTCTGCATGCCCGCCTCTGATCGTTTCCTCCATCAACCAATAGTTTCCAAACCCTCTCTTCAATGTCCCATAAACGAAGACAATCACTCTCTCTTCTATATATATATATATATATATATATATATATATATATATATCCTTTTCTATTTTCAATTCACGAATCACGCCATTATCACACAAATAAATCATAGCAAATCGATGGAGACAGGGTTTTGTGTGGCCTCAAATCATAGCAAATCTTAATAAGCCATTACATTGAGTTGTCTGGCCTCAACTAGTGTATGTTGATCCGTATGACCCAAAGGAGGCTCATCTCATATGTCATAGTCTTGTCATGTAATATGTTATTCTAGGAGCACAACACTTGCGAGGTCTGCACTGGTCAGGAGAAGTTATTTAATGGTAAATTGGGTAATGAAATTGAGAATTGGATGCAGATGTTGGAAATTCAAAATTAAACTAGATAGGTGATATCAATAAACTGGATGGATGTGTATGGTGTAGAAAAATAGTCTCCTATGCAATGCCACAAAACATCATACTGTGCAAATGAACAAAACAACACACTTGGCAATGGAAACCCACGAAGCTAGAGTATATCACTATGTTTATTTTGAGGAAACAATCTAAGTGAGTTTATCAATGCTTTTATTTTTGTGTCAGTGCTATTTATTGTTTTATTTGTGTTGGTAACATGAAAATTAATAAAACAAAGTCTCCACAACTCATATTTTATTATATCATGATTATAGTTTGTTAGAGTTTGGCAGTGCCCCGCAACAAGGTTTCAGATTCATGGTGAATCCATTGCAATACCAAGAGAAAAGCCTTGTTTATTATATGCTAAAAAGGGACAACAACTTGAGTTACCAGAATAACTTCCTTTTATAGACAGTTATCTGTCATTTGTGAATGACATGCTAAGACCATGTTGGACAGAAATATGAGTTTATAATAGATAATTAGTGCTTTTGCAACAGAGTTGAGGTTA
This sequence comes from Picea engelmannii, assembly GCA_009831015.1. Classification (NCBI taxonomy): domain Eukaryota; kingdom Viridiplantae; phylum Streptophyta; class Pinopsida; order Pinales; family Pinaceae; genus Picea; species Picea engelmannii. The sequence goes on along the minus strand of ML834466.1, from coordinate 31,355 downwards.
AGACTTACCCAAGGATTAGCCCGTCCTTCCATCAAGTCCAAGATAATAAATTTGCAGTGGTATCATGGATAAGAAAGCTAATAACAACACCCCTTATAATGATCTCAATAATATGAGATATAAGAGGTAGACTAACTTTTGAAGATTACATACCTATTTTGAAGCTTCTAGGAAAGCCAATAACACATGTGCAATGATGATATATTGTATTTCTAGTTATAGCTGGATTGAATCATGGTTAGTATATGATAATATATTGCATTTCTAGTTATAAAGTTGTGGCAAAGTGAGGAATAATTTGAGAGGGTGAATCTAGAATGCTTTACATGGAATGCACTAAATGTCTATTCTGGTATGTTTTGAGGTGAAATCCCCTCTAATCCTTTTTGTATGGGTTCTCATATGGAGTCCTTGTTTTGAGGCTAAGGAAATATTAGAGTATGCTTCCATATTTTCTAATAAATGTTGAAGTGAAAAGTGCTACAAGCTAACAATCATGAACAACTTGAATGTTCTATAAGAGCTTCTCCTGCACTCTAAAATGTAATCCTCATTTGAGACATAAGGCACATTTTTGAAACGTACATTAATCTGAGGTCTTCTACAAGAAGAAATGTGTCCTTGCATGGAAAATGGTACCACAGTTTCGAAGCTCAATAAATCAGTCCATTGTTCTAACTTGAAGACTGTTACAAATAAATACAAGTCATAACTAAATTGCACTGAATCAATTAAGATCAATCAATTTAGAATTTACCTCAACTTAAATGTGAAGATATTAATCATACTAACATCCTAGCTTGTTGCGAGTGAATCACATGAACATCTATGGAACATTACAAGAGGAGGCATCGAAAAGAGACCATTATTGAAGATAGGTCATACAAAGGAGGGAAATTTAGAACAACACCGCCTGCATCATGGAAAACGACGTGGCATATCAATGGGGATAAATTTACCACATGTTCCACTGATATTACTATCCCGAAGTATCAAATGATGATCGCGATTTGGGTGTCTACCACACTCTAAAAATGTCTTAAATTTATCAAATAGCTACACATCCCAAAGTGTTCCCATGTGTAGAGGTTATTTTTTGGATCATCCATCGAACTGACATTAACAATAGGCTGATAAAAGGTACTGAAGGGAGGAGCTATTGCATCATTCCATGCCTCAACTATAAATGCATGGTATAAGCTTTCTACTGAAGAGATTCAACTCACAGATAAATGGATGTTAAAATGTCCTCTAGACTGCAAAGAAGAAATTAAGGATTGGTGGGTTCCAAGTGTAAGTTTTAGATCAAGATTTAGAGATTATCCCACGAAAGTGCTCAGAACCCCTTACAGATATGTTGTATCCCTTATGTGCAGACTTTGTGAAGAAGTAGACACTTCAAAATTCAAGGAATATTGGGTTCCCTTGCTACACACTATCACAACTACTGGTCATATATTTAACTGGGCGTCTATCCTCTCAGCCAACCTTGAAAATTCCATATTAGTAGTAAAATATGCAGTGTCGGGGAAGCATCTACATTTCCACATGTCATCCTACCTATTGGATATGGTCTGCCAAGAACACGTTTATAAAAGAATGGGATGGATGTGGAAAAAGAATGACCTCCTTATTCATGTCTATTGTCAAGACTTGTGGGAGCATAAATATCGAGTGCACTGTAAAAATATTTGCGACCACTTCTTAATTTCGTTTTTCCAATTGTTATTTTGCAACTGAGCACCATGCATGTTAGAGAAGGCAATAGAATCTATCAGCGAAATCGACGATTGGTTTGTACTTGAGAATGAGACTTATATCAGGATCTATGAATCAACCAAACCTCCACACGTACTTCCCAAATTTGTTCCTGACAAACTGGTGTTGCAGGAGCTAGCATACCACACCCTTGTACATGGGGTTGGGGCATCCCTTTCCAAATATAAGAAACTAACGTGGCCACCACTACCATTCTATGTAGGATCCTACAGTTTCAAGAACTCAAAGGAGGCACATGTTGAGGCAGAGGCTTTGGTAACATTCCATTTCGAGGAAGGAATATTCCATAGATATGATCCCCGGAAGGTTGTCAGCCAACATTGTAAACTTTGAAAGCATAAGTGGCCTTATGAATCTAAAATATGGAGAGATGAGAATATATACAAAAATGAACATAATTATGATGAGGTTATATTAAGAAGGGGAGACAACTCTACGACTAAAGAAAACTCAAAGGTTGAGCAAGAAAAGGCAGCTAAAGAAGGAGAATCCAAGGAAAAATATGAAGAATAAGTTGCAACTAAAGAAACAACAGAAAAATAGATATTGGAGAAGGATCATGAACCACTCCAGAAAAATAAAGTTGAAGAAGAAGTTGTAGCTAAAGTAGTAGCAGAAAAAGAAAGGTTAGAGAAGGAGCTTGAAGCACTTCGTCATAAGAAATCTAAAGAATAAGTTGCAGCTAAAGCAACAACTGAAAAAGAAAGGTTGGAGAAGGATGATGAAGAATTTCGGCATAAGGAAGTTGTAGAAGAAGCAACTACAATAGCAGAAGAAGAGAAAAAGGGGAAGGGATAAGAGGAACAAGAGCAAATGAGACTCCGAGCAGAATAAGAAGCAAAGCTCAAACAAGAAGAAGAAGAAAGGAAAAAGAAAGACGAGGAAAAGAAAGTACAAGATGAAACCGATGACACTGATCCCATGGATACCAACAACATAGTTACCAACTTAACAAGAACTCTACAGAGTTCTCGTTTTTGGGGGGGTCAAGTTTTTTACTCCATTTTTAAAAATGGTGCTATCAGTAACACCCCCCTCCATTTTTAGGTTTTTTTTGATATTTTAATTTTTCTGATACATAAGGTTTCCACTTTGTTTTTTTAAATGGTCGTTTTTTCACTTATTTTCAAAATGTTCAATTTTTTTTTTCTCAACGATGTTTTTTCATGTATTTTCAAACTTTTCTATTTTATTTTTATTCAATCGTGTTTTTAATCATATTTCCATGCTTCATCCAATGTTATAAATGTTTTACACCATTTGTTTTTTGAAATTAAGATTTTTCATATAATTATCTGTCCTTAATTAAGTTATGGTTCCATACATTTTAAATATAGTGGAAAATATCATTTTTAACACACTTTTTTTACGTTACTTTAATACATAGAAAATAATTGTTATTAAATAACAATATTTTTAAATATTTAGCAGAAACATATAATTCGTTTTTTTTTTTTTATGAATTAAAAACTAAAATAAATAAGAAAACAAATAGAATTGAAATTTAAAAAACAAAAACATTTTAAAAACAAATTTTTATGAGAAAAAACCATTGAAGAAAAACCTAAAAAGCTAAAGAGGAGAAGAAAACAATAATAATAATAATAATAATAATAATAATATATATATATATATATATATATAAAGTAAAAAAAAAGAGAAAAAATTAACAAAATGGTAAAAACAACAAAATTATAGCCCAAAAAGACTTTAAAAAGATGAAAAAACCCCCCAAAAATTAAAAACATATACAAAAAAAACCCCAAATTAAAAAACTTAAAATACAAATTTTAAATAAAAATTAACAAAAATTAAAAAACTTATATCAAATTAAATTGAAATCAAATTTATATCAAAAAACTTAAAAAAATAAAATTTACACAAAAAAACTTCATTAATATGTAAACAAAAACATAAATATTATTTATAATATAACATTGTTATAATATAACAATGTTATATTATAACAACGTTATAATATGAATGAGACCTGTGCCAGGCCTGGGGGGGGGGCTGGGGCGATGTCGGGCATCGCCTCAGCCCCCCCACAGGCCTGGCTGAGGTCCTGTGGGCAGCCACGGGACCTGGCCCAAGTCCCATTCATATTATAACGCTGTTATAATATAACAATGTTATATGTTGGGCATCGCCCCAGCCCCCCCCTCGGGCCTGGCCCAGGTCCCATTCATATTATAACGCTGTTATAATATAACGCTGTTATATTATAACAATGTTATAATAGAACATTGTTATATTATAACAATGTTATAGTATAACATTGTTATATTATAACATTGTTATACTATAACAATGTTATACTATAACATTGTTATAGTATAACATGTTATATTATAACATTCTTAGATTATTAGCATATTATTAAAAAAAAACATTTAAATAAATTTGCAGTTTAGGTAATATTAGTGTTTTCCTTAATTTATTTTATTTTAGATGCTTTTGTTTTGTTTTGTTTTGTTTTGTTTTTTATTGAATTTTGATTATTTTTCAGTTTTTTTTCTAATTTTTTTTTTTTTTATAAGTTTGAAGGGATTTTTTGCTCTTCTTTTTAACAAAAAAACATATTTTTGTTTTTAAAATTATTATTTTTCAGGGAAATTTTAAATTTTTTTCATTTCTTTCTAGTTTTTCTTTGTTTTTCACAATTTTGTTAGTTCATAAAATTTCTTAGCTCATATGTTTTGAATATGGTCAATATAACAATTCTTTTAAGAAATTATTTATGTTTCATTCAATGTAACTTGTATTTACTGCTTTATTATTAAAAGTAAAAAATTATTTAAAAGTGA
>ML834466.1:15945-26719 GCA_009831015.1 Picea engelmannii | reverse complement strand
TTGTGCTTTGCGTGATAATAACATTTTAAAAATAAACATTTAAGGGTTTATTTTATGATTTTGTTTACAATAATGATTTTTTATTTTACCACATTATAAAAATGTGTCATTTTCATACCCCAATTTTAGAATGGGTGCTACCGATAGAAGTACTTTTCAATTTGATGGTTGATTTTGAGGTTCGGTTTTAATGGTACCAAGTGACAAAAATATGATTTCAAATGATCTCAAAATTTACCGTTTTGAAAAGAAAAAAATAAATAAAAAACAACTTATTTGTTTTTAGGTGTTGATTTTAAGGTTTTTCTGAGCTACTGTCTAAGTTTTGAAGCCCATGTTTGAAAAATGTTGTAATTTTGACCCTGTTTTATAAAATGGGGCTACCGGTAGCACCACTTTTTTATTTGGGGGTTGATTTTGATGTTTTTTATACAAAAATATGGTTTTTTTAGGCCAGAGTTCTCGTTTTGAGGTCACAGTTCTCATTAAGTTGGTAACTCTATTCAAACTACCTAAGGCTTCTAGCATACCATTGACTAGAGGCCATTTCCCTCTAGGAACCTAGACTTTTTCATATTTGATTGTATAACGAACTGTAAGAAAATTTCTCATTTCAAGTGTTCAACCAGTTACAATAACCACAGAAAGAAAAATAGCCACAAACATGGATGATTTTAGTAGCTAAATTTCACTCATGGGCTAATTTTCCATGGTTTGACAAAAAACGAGACTCGCTATTTTAAAAATGATTCGCCCAAATTCTATAGGATAAAATGATTTTCCCTTAATCGCCAAAATTTTATAAAAACTATATAAAATCCTTAGAAATTTGAATATTTTTACAAAAATATCTCCAAACATTTATAGTTGGCATATGAACGATAAGTAATATTCGCCAAGGTTTCTACATTTTAAAATAAATTTCCATCCTTAAAATCATCCCTGGCCAAAAACACTAGCTAGGATCATATAGCTATGGCCTCCGCTAGTGTAGCATTTACAAAGGCCACAGAGGAAAATATCAAAGATTATATCAAAGAAATAAGACAATACAAGTCTCGAAACACGGCCCTGGAGGAAGAAAATAGGTGTTATAAAGAGGAAAGGGACAGTGTCACGAAGAACAAAGCATGTGCTAATGAAGTACACAAATAATTATGTGATATGGAAAAGAAAGTATATCCTTGTCTACAAGAATTCTAGGACATAGTTGCTCAAATTTTGTCATTATCTTATCAGGTTAAGAAGAAGAACATCAAGTTGACAGGAGTGCACATAGCCATCAATGATCTAATTAGGTGCCCACGAGAACATCCATATGCACCCCCATAAGTCCCAAGGATGATCGAATATGAACATCGAATGAACTATACAACCATTGCAAGGGCCCAAAGCACTGGAATTAAGTTGGAGCAAGACATAGAATACTCCATTGACACCTGCAAGTGGCTTTACTTGTTGGGAGATAAATTGATTGAAAAATGCAGTCTGCCCAAAATCAGGGATTTGGGAATTCCAATGCCAACAGAGCAAGTCTTTGCAGAATTAGAAGAGACCATGAATGCTAGGGAAATCTACATAAGCATAACTCAAAGAGTAACCCAAGGAACTTTAAAAGAACATAGTGTTGAGCCAATAAGAGAACATCATATGTTAATTTCTTACTTGGCTGCTTTGAAAACATACATGAAGACTGTAATTCAGAAAACAATTGATTATTCAATTACATTAGAAAATTTTCCTTTTAAGAGAATTGAAATGATCTCCTCTTATCATAAAATTTGGACTGTCTATCTACAAAATTAAGGCTAGGGAGGAGAATACATTTCCAATTTTGTAATGTATTGCATAAAGTATTGTGCTAATGTATTATTAATATTGTTAGTTATATACCCAAGAGCACTCGACAAAAATGACTCTTAATTTTTGTAATTTTGGAGAACTACGTACTGAAATTTTAATGAAAAGAAGACATCGAGGCCATTTTTGTAGGGGAAGTCAGTTAGTGTTGTGTGATGTACCCGTTGAATTGTTTCTAGTTTGTGTTTTTCCATATTCACTACTGTAAATTTATATTATCCATATGACAAAACATTCTTTTGTGAGTTTCCATGGCTTTACTTAGACTTGGACCTACTAATTCTACATGGGGTGTCATTCCACATGAAAATACATTCTTATTGTAGTAGTTGATTATTTTTCCTTGTATTTACTAAGATAAATACATGATTATTTTTGTAAGTTTTTGTCTTGCTGTAGAAGTTGGATAAAAATTATAACTTTGAATAAGATGGCCATAGTACAGGTTTTATTTTCTCTAAATAATTGATGTTTTGATTATTTACTAGATAGATAACATGGTCTTATTAGTGATGCAGTGTATTACATAAACTAAATATATGGTTTCTTAACTATTTCAGGAGGATTCAAATTATAGATCTCTTAAGGAAAACAATGGGAGCAACAACTTTTATTGTTTGGCTAGTGAATGCAATGGTCTACGACGTACCAAGTGTTCTACATTTAATAAACATAGAAAATAAGTACATTCTTGGGGACCCATAACTTTGCATGTTGGCACGCCACGTGGCTTTCGGTACAAGCTTAGATCTGAATGCAAATTGGAAATAGATCATTACCAAAAAAATTACGACATTGAATATCGTTATAAGAAGAATATAAAGGTTGTTGAGACCACTGCCATTCAAAAAGAGGTTCAAAATGCGATACGCTATTTTTTTAACGAAATTTTATTTTCAGATATTTTCATTAAATTATGCTTTACTGATGTATTCAATTTGTTTCCATGTTATAGGGGGTGAAGTGTGCTCAAGAGTTGAGTGAAAATGCTTTAGAATGTGTCATAAGACATATTTATAAATACAACACTCAATCAAAGGAAAAAAAATATGCATTAAGAAAAAATGTTCATAAGAAAATCATTAAGAACAAAAATTGGAGTATGCTACGTAAAATGCTTAATGAGTCACCACCCGTAAGAGCTATTTAAATTTGTATTTTTTTTTGTTGGATACGAATTCAATACTGCATGGTATTTAATAAAATCACTTTTTTTAAGCATGTTTTTCTTGCAACAATTGTTTTTGTCTACCTCCTCCCAATGTAAAGAGGATGATACCTTATCTATTGAAGAGTCACCCAGTGTACATTTTGTAAGTTACCACATGTTTTGTTACAAAATTCTACAAAAAACTAAATGAAAATGTTAGGGACCTAACGCCTTACGTAGGTAGAAGAATTTATTCCGATGTAATAAAGGTCAATATTAATAAGGCCTTGCAATAAGGTAGAATAAATTGAATGTAAGAAGATCTAATAGAAGTTTTCTCTTCTAGAAGGATCTTCCTCTAGATGGTTCTTTTGATAGACATATTCAGTATAAATAAGAGTCGATGGTATGTGAACCCTAGCTTGGATATTATTGTAATAGAGCTCTTCTTGAATGGAGGTTGCCCCCTCGAAGAGGCCCATGAACATTACTCTCAGTAATCAAAGTCCTCTTTCTGGTGTTATTATGTTATCATTTTAGTATTATTGTGGTGTTATTATGGTTATATTGTTGTTCATATGCAATTTCTATCATTTTATTTATGTTCTGCATAGTTTTTATATCTGGAATATTACAAGTGGTATCAAAGCACTTTCCTTGGCAGAAAATCGTGGGTTAATTTTTTTTTCCAGGGTAGAGACGTATTCTGGCGTCTTTAAGCCACGGAGATATATCGTTACATGCATAAACCAGTGGTTGAGGGATTCATACACACATGAAATACAAGTGGTTCTTAAGCGCACATATATTGGCCACCCTTGTAATCCATGTTGGTACCCCTTCGAGTGGTAGTGCATCAGACAACACCTATGTACGGATCGACCTAGATTTCCTGAAGGCCTCTGTAGATAAACCGATCGGCCGCCTAACTGCTATAGTTCCACCGAGAACAAAACTTAGGAAGATACTCTCTAGTACCTGGGTAGTCAGGTAGTATGGCTAAGGGCATGGTCTAGCCTCATTAGTTAGTGCCCTGAGATATTGATCTGAGTACTACTATTGGACCTTTCACGTATTTCAGAGAGCTATAGCATAGGGAAAACCCTTGTCTGTAAAACTATTGAATACCTAACCCTTGGGGACGGAAATAAAAAAAATTAAAACAGACAAGATCTATTGCTGTGCAACTGTGTTCAGGTTGCCAAATCACTACATATCTCTTCCTGGTTAAGAATTTGGGCATTTCATCTCTTCACTTTTATCACATTCATACATATCATTTTTCTGCAAAATTTTTGACCCCACCTGCCCCATTTCGGTTCCCTCATCCTCATGGCCCATACTTGTAGCCAAGACTTGGAAGCTCGCTTCAATACCTTGCAATATAATTTCATAAAGACCTAATAAGAAGTGAAACAACTCAGTGCCAATGTTTCCTCCATCAATACAACCATGCGTTCCTCCATCGCTGCCTCAATTGAGGAACTCAAACAAGACATGGCTACCCAGCTTGAATATGTCGTTTAGATGATCCACATCAAGCTACATATCCCTATAGATAACCCTTTATCTGACCCAGCCCCACATACCAAAGCTGAAACCTCCTCTTATTTCCATAATTTTCATCCCCATCACTTTCAGTGTGACCCAGGCCTTCCACGGGTGGATGTGACCAAATTTGATGGCTCAGATCCCACTGGTTGGGTAACCCAAATGGAACATTATTTCTCTTTATATGACATTACAGATGACTTGGCCAAACTTTGGTATGGTGTTCTCCATCTAGATCAAGAACATTGGCAATGGTGGTAATGGAGAAAAACTTCTCGTCAAGGGCATATTGCTTGGACACACTTTGTGGCAGAGCTTTGTGAACTCTTTGACACTAACACCAACCATTTAGGACATTTGAGAAAGCTAAAACAATCAGGAATAGTGGAAGAATTTATAGCTTCTTTTGAGCGCCTGGATTTTCGGACAGAGGGCATGTCTAATGCCTTTTTCTGAGAATGTTTTATCAGTGGCCTCAAGGATGAGATTCGTGCCCATGTCCTCATGGCTCGGCCTCAGAGTTGGGTGGAGGATACTAAAAGAGCTAAAGAAACACAACATGTTATATCTTCTCAAAACCAGAAACCCCCTTTATCCCTCGCACTAAACCAATAAATCCCACTACTCCCTCTGCTCCACTAAAGATCCAAAAATTGACCAGAGCTAAAATGGTTGAACGCTAACTCAAAGGCCTTTGTTATAATTGTGATGACAAATATTTTCCAGGCCACAAGTGTAAGGAACAAAAGATTTTTATGGCCATCTTGGAGGATGTTTCAGAAGAGGATGTTGAAGCTCCCCTTGTGTCTGAGTCACCTAAAACCACATACATAACCCCTCCCTTAGACCCTCCCGAAGTAGAACCGATCATTTCCCTAAATGCTCTCATGGGTTTCTCTACTCCCCAAACCCTCAAGCTAATTGGTTACATCAAGCATAGCAAGGTCATCATTCTGGTTGATAGTGGCAGCACCCATAATTTTATTCATCGACGCATTGCCCAAGAAACTCATTGTTATATTCATGAAGTCAATAATTTCCAAATCATGAATGCCAAATTCGGCTCCATGAAATGTGGAGGGAATTGTGAAAATGTGCATCTCCAAATTGGTGACTACCACTTGAAATCTCATACGTTTTCTATCGACATGGGTGGTTGTGACATTGTGTTGGGTATAGACAGGCTAAGGACTTTGGGTCCCATTCTCATGGATTTCAAGGAATTAACCATGAAATTCGACTAGGAGGGACAAAAATATAAGTTCCAAGGCATCACTGCCGGTTCACCAGAGATCATTAATTCCCATCGCATGGAAAAGCTGCTAAACAAAGGTCATTCTGGCGTTATTTCCCAACTCCATGCCATACAGGCAACTTAGACACCCTCTGTGCCGCAAGACCTCCAATCCATCCTCTCTGAACATCAAGTGGTATTTTCCACTCCCCAGGTACTCTCGTCTTCCCGTGGTGTTCATGATTATTCCATTCCCCTTATACTAGGAAGCCTCCCTCCCAATATCCGTCCCTATCCTCACCCCTTTTCCCAAAAAAATGAAATTGAGAAAATGGTTCAAGAACTGCTCAACGTAGGCATTATCCGCCCTAGTATGAGACCCTACTCTTCTCCTATGGTCATGGTTCTGAAGAAAGAAGGTTCTTGGCGCATGTGTCCTTACTTTCGCGCCCTCAACAAACTCACCATTAAAGAAAAATTTCCCATTCCTATCATTGATGATCTCTTGGACGAATTGAGTGGTGCCTAGTTCTTTACTAAACTTGATCTTCATTTTGGATACCACTAGATCCATATGAAAGAGGCAGACATTCCTAAGACTTCCTTTAGAACCGATGAGGGCCACTATGAGTTTTTGGTCATGCCCTTTGGCTTGTGTAATTCCCCCTCCACCTTCCAAAGCCTCATGAGTCATGTCTTTCTCCCCTTTCTCCATCATTTTGTCTTATTTTTCTTTGATGATATCCTCATCTATAGAAAAACTTGGATAGACCACCTTGCTCATGTGCACTAATTTCTCCATCTACTCTCTCAGCACCAAATTTTCCAGAAACAATCTAAATGTTCTTTTGGTGCCTCAAAAGTTGAGTACTTGGGCCATCTTGTTGGCAAGAACAACGTTAGGGTGGATCCTAAAAATATTGAAGCTATGGAAGATTGACCTCACCCAAAGACTCTCAAAATCTTGCAAGGATTTATGGGCCTAACAGGTTATTATCACAAGTTTGTTAAGAATTATGGAAAGATTGTGACACCTCTCGCGAAACTCCTTAAAAATAATTATTTCACTTGGACCCCAGCAGATGCTCAGGATTTTCAAACCTTGAAGATGGCCATGTGCACCACTCCAGTCCTTGAACTTCTCGATTTCACAAAGACCTTTGTCCTGGAATGTGATGCTTCAGGGAAAGGTATTGGCATTGTCCTTATGTAAGAGGGTAGGCCTTTGGCCTTTACCAACAAACAACTGTCTGAACGGAATTTGGGAAAATCAATCTATGAAAATGAAATGTTGGCTATTCTATATGACTTTTATTTGTGGCACCCTTATCTATTGGGGAAATTCTTCCAAATTAAGACAGACCATCAAAGCCTCAAGTATTTTCTGGAACAATGCATTTCCTCCCCAGAGCAAAAAAAATGGGTGACTATGCTATTTGGATATGATTATGAGATAATTTACAAGAAAGGAAAAGAAAATGTGGTGGCCGATGCACTTTCTCAAAAATATGAAGATGAAGGCTCCCTTTTTTCTCTCTCCTTCATTGTACCAGATTGACTCCAAGCCATTCGCTAGGAATGGCTACATGATCCCAAAAGTTCGCATATGATATAACAATTGCAGTCCAATTCTCTAGTTTCCCGAGGGTACTCATGACTCCATGATGAGCTTCGATACAAAGGTCATTTGTATTTAAGTAAACAGTCAAAACTTAAATCCGTGGTGCTTTCTGAGCTTCATGCTACACCCACAACTGGGCACTTCGGGTTTACCAAAACTTATGACAAGGTCAAACGTTCTTTTTTCTGCGATGGTATGAAATAATACATCTGTAATTTTGTGGCCGAATGTGATGTGTGTCAACGCAACAAGGGAGAAATAGTCAAATCTTCGGGCACACTGCAATTGCTTCTGATTCCATCTACTATTTGGAGGGTTATCTCTATGGATTTTATTACAGGCTTACCTAAATCAGGTAATAAATCAGTCATCATGGTGGTAGTTGATCATCTTTCCAAGTATGCTCATTTCTGTGCTCTTCAACACCCATTTACAACATCCACAGTGGCTCAACTTTTCATGGATCAGGTCTTCAAGCTTCACGACATGCCACATTCTATTGTTTCTGATCATGACCCAACTTTCACCAACAATTTTTGGCAAGAACTATTCAAGCTACAAGGCACCCAATTGCATCTCAGCACAACTTATCATCCCCAGAAGGATGGTGAAATTGAAGTTGTCAACAAGTGTTTGGAAACATATCTGAGGTGTTTTGCATCAGAAAAGAAAAATCAGAGGGCTCAATGGTTACCCCTAGCTGAATGGTGGTACAACACTTCATACCATACATCTACCCGCATGATTTATTTTGAAGCAATCTATGGACAAAATCCACATCCAGTCCTCTCATATTTACCAGGTGTCTCAAAGGTCCAAGTAGTTGACCAAATGCTTATAGTTCGAGAGGCTATTCTCTATACCCTCAAAGAGAATTTGGTCATGGATCAGAATCGCATGAAGCAACAAGCAGATCAAGGTCACTCTAAACGTCAATTTGCAAAAGGGGATCAGGTGTTTCTTCGACTACAACCTTACAAGCAAAATCCCCTCAAGGCTGACCATTGTTAGAAACTGGCACCCAAATTTTATGGTCGTTATACAGTTCTCAAGCATGTGAGATAGGTGGCCTATCAGTTAGATTTTCCCAATCATTCTAAGCTACATCCTTTTTTTCATGTTTCATGCTTGAAGAAGGTGATTGCAACTAAGTGCCAAACTCAAACCAAACTTCCCGAGTTGGACAAAGATGGCTCCATTTGGCTGCATCCACAAGCATTTTTGGACCAGCGTGAGTGTCGCCTGCATTAGTGAACCATCAAGGAAGTATTAGTCCAGTGGAAAGATACAACTCCAACATATGCCACTTGGGAACCAAATACCATTCTGCAACAATTTCCACATCTCAAGCCTTTAGGACAAGGTTGTTTTTAAGAGGGCAGACATGTTAGGTACCTAACCCCTTACGTAGGTAGAACAATGTATTTCGATGTAATAAAGTTCAATATTAATAAGGCCTTGAAATAAGGTAGAATAAATCAAATGTAAGAAGACCTAATAGAATCTTCTGCTTCTAGAAGGAACTTCCTCTAATGGTTCTATTGATAGACATATTTAGTATAAATAGGAGTCGAGGGTATGTGAACCCTAGCTTGGATATTATTGTAATAGAGCTCTGCTCGACTGGAGGTTGCCCCCTCAAAGATGCCCGTAAACATTTCTCTTAGTAATCAAAGTCCTCTTTCTGGTGTTATTTTGTTATCATTTCAGTATTATTGTGGTGTTATTTTGGTTATATTGTTGGTCATCTGCCATTTCTAGCATTTTATTTCTGTTCTACATACTTTTTATATCTGGAATATTACAGAAAACCCCATTTATTGACATATCTTTTGACAATGGATGTATTCATTTGAATATATGGAGGGAAATATTATATCTATTGGTGATCCATCTTCATCAGATATGGAGGAAAGGGTCGATGAAGGTGTTAAAGATGGGGAAGGAATGAGTCAAATTCTTATTGTTGGTGAAATGTTGAAATTCCTTTTAATTCACCAAATTTTGATACTTTTGCTGACCAAATTTCAAACCCATTATATGACAAGACACCATACGTTGTTGTTGAAGAAAAAAAAATATTTGATAGTATTGACACCATTCATTGTTTCAAGCAAATTTCAAAGGCTTTGTATGATAAGACACCAAATACCATCGCTGAAGAAAACAAGTTATTCAGTGTTCCTATGGGCAATTCTCTAGGCCAATATTTGATATGACACCATGAAATGTTCCTTTAGGCACACCAACTTTTGATAGGACTCCCATGGGATTAGATGACCCATTTGATTTTTCAGTGAACTTGCATCCATCTTCTTATAAATGTGGTGAAGATCCAGGAAAAATTGTCCTTGATGGGAAATAAACAACTTTGTTTATTGAAGACAATCGCAGCGATGGAGAGGAAATAACTATGGTTAGTCATGGAGAGGTCAAAAATGTGGTAAATGAGGATGATATTAGAGAATTATCTATGCTGGAAAAAACAAATATGTGCACAAATACACACAATAGGGGTCACAAAATGACATTTCTCACCCCAGATGAAGCAAAGGGTGGGAAATCCAATTATCATCACCCATCATTGTATTCACAATATATTGCCCCAAAAAAGAGGAAACACACATGCACTATAAGGAAAAATAGGTGTGAACTCTTCCTGTTGATACTTTATAATATCTATCGAGTTTTTCACATTTAAATATATTGTTTTTTGTTGATGGATTATAATATCTATACTATGTTTAAAATGAAGTTATTTTTTTTTGTATTCAAGTATGTTTTATGTTTCTTTGACAAGTAACACTTGCAACGACCACACTCATAAACTCATCTCTTCTTTTAGGGGATACCTACGAAGAATGTTTATGGAGGATGTTCCATCCTTCAAATTTGGAGTACTTGCTTGGATTTTCCTGGGAGTCACTAACACTGATAATCTTCTCTATCATGATGAGTTTACAGAGTATACAAAACAATACCGTAAAAAATTTAGATATGATACTCCATTGAGTAGAGAGCATAAGAAAAAAAGATGGGGCAAGATGCATATACAAGACAAGGTTGAGTACAGTGATGAATTTTTTTGAGCTTTTGAATAAGGAAGCTCATATCTACTTCTATGTATTGAAGGGCATGATTCCTGGAATTCAATATACCTTAAAAAGAGTTGTAGAAGAGAGATGATAAAGTTGGGATGAGATATTTTCACTACTTAAAAAGAATAAGCAGGCATGTAGAAGTTTATTAGTCATTTTGTAGAGCTTAACTTCATCCTCCTTGGGCAATCTCCATTAATCCTTGACCAAATTGATAGTTATTGTTTTGTGTCTTTTTGAGAATATCAATCTAATATTGT
>ML834466.1:0-15895 GCA_009831015.1 Picea engelmannii | reverse complement strand
GAAGTTTATTAGTCATTTTGTAGAGCTTAACTTCATCCTCCTTGGGCAATCTCCATTAATCCTTGACCAAATTGATAGTTATTGTTTTGTGTCTTTTTGAGAATATCAATCTAATATTGTATATGCATGGCTCAACTATATTTGCTTTGGCATCACTATGTGGAACTTGCGAAAAATATTCAATGATATTAAAGTTTTGGCCATATAATTGGAGAGGGCACATTTTTTGCATTCCTTGCTAATGTTCTATATGCATGGCTCAACTATATTTGTTTTGGCATCATTATGTGGAACTTGTGAAAAATATTTGTTGATATTCAAGTTTTGACCTTATAATTGCAGAGGGCACATTTCTTGCATTCCTTGCTAATGGCCTTAAGGTGTTTTTTTCATTCCTTGCTAATGTTCAAACCATATGCACCCAACTAACCAAAAAAATGATTTTGGGTCCACTACAAAAATTTCGAATTCTCATAGGCCTGATCTCACCATTTCTCACCATGTTTATTGCCTCTTAATCTGACATGGATTTCAAACTTGACATGCTTTACAATACTAAGAGTAGAATTACCAACTTTTCTCATAAGCAGGCAATCTTCTAATGACGTCATAATTTGGTTCATGGTAACTTTGAATAAAATCAGATCTTCATGTACATCAAAATTACACAGTTTACATAATTCAAGCACCATCACTTAATTTTCAACCTTTGGGCACTTACATTTTGGGTTCTTGAAACTTCCCATAATCTGCTCTCATTTATACTTCAACATGTCCTACTTGGACATATTAACTAGCAATGTTGAGCTCTTTGTGAGCTTGGACTTAGGATTTTCAGCCTCAAGACCTTTGGACTTTCACCTTTAAAAGTGAGTGAGCTAATTGAATGAGGTCAACCTAAGTCAAACTCCTTCACCCTATACCAAAACGAATAGGCTTAAGTTGGCATAGGGATTCCCCCTTTGGATAAGATTTACTTAGTCTAAAGAATGGAGCAAATAACTAAAGTGGCATAGGGATTCCACCTTTTTTGTATAAATAATGTTGTTTATTTTATTGGTGCAAATTTCAAACATGGTTCATCTATGATAAATAATGTTGTTTATTTTATAAATAATAAATGATAATGAACTCTGAGTAAGTTGTAGCTACTAAAAGGAGAGCAAAGGAGGCTCGCAAGAGAAGCTAACAATGACAATTGTTGTGCCACTTATCTGGGGCATTCCACCTGTTGTGGATAGGCTTTGCATTGTTGTTTGAACTAGTGGAGGAATTGTAGATAAAGTATATTGGTATTGGGATTTCTTATGATTTACATTTATTTGACTGTGTTTTGATGCCTAGAAAACGCTGGAATATGTATCATGTTGTTAAATAGACAGCGTTCATTTATTATCTTATTTTATAAACTGCAATTTAGGTATTAGTGGACAACGTTACCACACATCTCCTAGACAACGACCATATATGTTTTGATAGCAATTGTCAGTGAAGTAAAGAAATTTGGGCAGCGAATCAATTAGCCATTGTGGGTATATTTGTACGACTTCGTTTTTATGATAGTATATTTTAATTGCATGAGGGCGTTTCTTGATATGTCTGCAATTTTTTTTATGTATTAATGGATTAGCAATATCATGGGTTAGTGAGTTTACTGGTTATTGGCAACGATTTATTTAAAAGACAACACATGCATTTAGAAGACAACAATATTTAATGGACAACATTAATGTATGCTAGTAATATTGTATTTAATAAACAACATTACCTCCCCGCTCTGAACAGAGAGAAATATCACATCATCCCTGCATTTTGAACGACATCGATATCAATGCTATGGTGTTTAGACAACGAATATAAAGAATTAAAAAAGACAGCGATTATATTTGAATGACAGAAAATACAGACAACAAATTCTCTTTTATTAATAGATAGCAAGTCTATACCTTTGATTGACAACAAATTCATGCCTCTACGTTTTAATAAAATGATCCTCTGCGTTTTAATGAAATGACCTATGTGTTTTTGATGGAACGATGACTGTGTTTTTACCCTGAGAATGATTGCGTTTTTACCTTGAGCTTGATTGTGTTTTTACCATAATATGGACTGCGATTTTATCCTGAGAATGATTGTGTTTTCAACTTGATATTGATTGCATTTTTACCATAAGATGGACTACGTTTTTATCCTGAGAATGATTATGTTTTTACCTTGAGCTTGATTGTGATTTTACCATAAGATGGACTGTGTTTTTATCTTGAGAATGATTGCGTTTTTACCTTGAGCTTGATTGCGTTTTTACCATAAGATGGACTGTGTTTTTATCCTAAGAAATATTGTTATTTTACCTTGAGCTTGACTGCGTTTTTACCATAGGATTGGCTAGGATTTGTTACAACGATTTTACACTATACGTTGGCTGCGATTTCTATTGGCTGCAATTTTTGTACCATATGGTTAGACAAACAACGATGGAGTTTATATTATAACACCATGTTCAATTATTATCATATCACTGCAATATCACATATGTCAACAATTTTCCTTGGCACATTTTACAGCCTCCCCTCCAGTTTTAGACAATGATTTCAGTGGATACCGTGACCTTTATTAATGAACAGTAATGTGGACTGCTAAGAGAAAGATACATTTAATTCCTTTCTAATTCTTTTATATTGTTAATCCTGTGTAAATACAATGATATAATTGATAGTTAAATTGATGTATTGCTTAACGACAATGAATCATATGGTTTAAAGACAACAAATTTTATTAACCACATTTTGATAGCATGTGTTATTAATGGCGATTTATTTAATAGCATATTGATAGTTTGTTGACAATGATTTTCTAATAGTCAAATGTTAGTGTAATGACAGAGATTAGATTCCATAGATAGAGAAATTATATTGTTGAAGGACAACGCTATTTTTGTTCATCTTAAAAGATAGCGATTTTACTGCGATTTAATTTAGCAATGTTATAGAGTTAAATTCCATTGAAACACACTTACACTGCAAAATTATGCGTGCACTTGATGTATATTTCAGACAACGATAATTTAGACAACAATATTATAGAGAGCAATGTCGAATATTTAATAAGAAACGTAGATCACTTTTTAATGATAAGAAGGTCACTTTTTAATGGACAATGTAAATTGTTGACAAGTGTGTTTGATTGTTAGAGTTCATGTATTAGTTCACTCCTTCGCACTTACACATCATGCATAAACGATAATGGTTGTGGTTTGTTGGCTAAGTCATTCAATAGCTTGTGCATTTTAAATTGAGTGATGTCATCTTGTGTCTCATTGACTTATTTCTTAGGTGAGTGGGTATAGTATTCATGTCAGTTTATTCAATCTCCTAGCAGTCTATTCGGTCTCCTAGTGCGTTGGATTTTCTTGGGATATTGATCTAGGCATGTTAAATTGCGCCATGGTTACTGTCACGCCTATCGCTCGGTGATGGCATGATTTCTAATGAGGGGATCATTGCATGCCTTGGTAGATAGAGGCGAAGGATAACCTGGCCAGAGTCTGTGCTTCCCGATGTGGGCGTCGTTCGTTGTATTTGATGTTGGCACTTAATTTGTAACACCTTAACATGTTTTCATTTTGCGCATCATAGGGGTTTCTAGTTACTGGTCGTCAATCCATTGTGTTGGGTTGGTTGAGGTTTTCCCTTAGCTTGTAGGCATTGTCTTGCTTAGGTCGGGTGGGTAGTCATTTATACCTGTCTAGGATCATCACATGTTTCATCCAATTTCCTGATGTGCTAGTGTCAGAGTCGTTGTTTACTGTTGCCTGATTGGCGTGAGTTGTGTTCATCATCAAGTTGTGTTGTTTAACTGTGGTCGTTGTTGCCTTCCGGTCCTGCTTAAAAATAAATAAAAAAAAAATTGTGTTGCATCACATGTAGTCATAACAATGGGGTCGTTACATATGGTATTAGAGCGGGTTCAACCCTGTGACTGTGGATTGCCATGGTTTCCACTGTAGTAAACCCTTGATTTTTAACCTAGCGCTAATTAAAAACTTTAACGTGTCCATGCGGTGAGCTCAATTAGAGGACGCCACATAGGGTTGCAACGTGGTGCTGTGGAAGGAGGTGCGACGCCTCCAGAAGTGCCTATGCCCTCAGAGTCTAACCCCTAAGGGGAGGACAAGTCCTTGGGCTGGATTCGATTGTTGTAAGGGATGATGATGGTCTGACAAGGCCCTTCCAAGGAATGTCAAAAGGCATTGATTCACCATCTGTACCAAGATGAGGCCAGGGTGCCTGTACCCTTGAGGGTCCACAATGCACCCCAGCCAGTACCGTTAGCATCCATGGTAAGACGTCTACAAACTCTCTCACCACCAGAAGGTGTTCTAGACCTTCCTCTACTCCCTTCTCGTTTAATGCAAGGATCGCATAAAGCTTATATCCCTTGTGCATTCTCTTCTATAGCTACAAGGAAGAGATGAACCTCAGGAAAACTCCCTAGTTCTGAACTACAATCACATGTCTCTGTCCCTCACCATCAATCAAGCTCAATCGTTTCATCTTACAATTGAGTATCACCTCATGTGATTCCAACTAGTCCATACTGATGACAACATCATAAGATCCTAAGATCGTGACATACAGGTTGGCTCTGGTGACAAACTCTCCTGGGTTAAGGCTACAGCCCGTAACCTTCCCTCTAACCTTTTGTTTGGTTCCAGAAGCCATTTTTACAAAGATAAACTCATCCTGTTCAACTACCTTTACCTTAATTCTTTTTAGCGCTGCACCAGAAATGAAACTCTCGGTAGCACCAGGATCTATCAAAATACTAAGGGTTTGGTCAGCGACAGTACCTGACATCTTGAGCACAGTCGACTGGTGTTGTTCCTAGTGGTTACTCACCATTGCATGAATCCGATGGTCCTTACCCAAATCTCTCATGATAGTGGGTCTGGCTGATTCAGATGCTCTAGTCCTCTCCACTGGACAGTCACGCTGGAAATGTGGCTCCCCACATTCCAACACACTTTCTTCGGTCCAGTATTCTGGGTACCCGAAGTAGAAGATGAATCCTAACATTAAGGCCAAACATGAACTTATTAACCTTAAGTTTCTCTGTAAGTTTCTCTGTTCTTTATATCATTTCAGTCCATGCTTTTAGGTCTATGGTAAACTCCAATTCCCTCTTTATAGACGGCCGTTATGATAAAGGAGTTACTCGGGATGCCGTCAGAGAGGAAATTGGAGTTTACCATAGACCTAAAAGCGTGGACTGAAATGATATAAAGAACACTTTATCGGATGTCGACCCTGGAGTTACAGGAGTTGAGAATGCAACTAAAGGAGTTGCTAGACCTAGGACTTATACGTCCAAGTGTGTCACCATGGGGTGCACCTGTTATTTTCATACGAAAGAAGGATGGGTCATGGAGACCCTGCATTGACTATCATCAATTGAACAAGGAAACGATCAAGAATCAATATTCGTTGACAAGGATTGATGATCTGTTTGATCAAATGAAGGCTTCGATGACATTTTAGAAGATCAACTTGAGATCAGGGTATCACCAGTTATGGATCAAGGAGGACAACATCACTAATACCTTCTTTAAGACGAGGTTTGGGCATTACTAGTTTACTTCTTTACTGTTTATACTGACAAATGCCCTAGGGGTATTTATGAGTTGATGAACGGGGTGTTTCGCGAGTACTTGGACAAGTTCATCCAAGTATTCATTGACAATATTTTGATTTACACTCGGACAATGGGGGAGCATGACGAGCACTTGAGATTGGTACTATAGTGTCTGCGAGAGAACAAATTGTATGGGAAATTGTCTAAATGCTAATTTTATCAATCGAAAATTCACTACTTAGGGCATGTCATATCTAGTGAAGGTATCGTTGTGGATCCAACAAAGGTCGAGGCTATTATGGAATGGCCTATGTCGACGAATGTCCCAGAAGTGCATAGCTTCATGGGCTTATCAGGATATTATCAACGGTTCATTGAGGGATTCTCAAAGATATCAAATCCAATTACGGAATTGTAGAAGAAGAACAAGAAGTTTTTTTGGACCAAGAACTGTGTAGAAGCATTTCAGAGGCTCAAGGAGCTATTGAAAACAACATGGATACCAAGTTACATGACATGGACATAGATTTCTTGGTATGCACTAACACATCCAAAGAAGTCTTAGGCAAAGTCTTGATGCAAGATGATAGAGTGATTGCTTACATCTCGAGAAAGTTGAGAAGGCATGAGGAGAACTATGCAGCACATGATTTGGAGTTTGTTAGCCATTGTCTATGCCTCGAGAGTCTAGAGGCATTACCTTATTGGAAAAAATTTTGAACTAAACGTACCACTGTGGAATACAACACATCCTTACACAAAGCGACTTGAACGCGTGACAACGATGTTGGTAGGAATTGCTTAGCGAGTATGATTTCAATATTTCTTACATAAAAGGGACAGTGAACATAGTGGCGGATGCGTTGAGTCGGAGACCACACTTCTTTTCGATGATTTCCTCTTCAGACGAATATACGTGAAAATATTCTAACTTTACAGTGTGATGATGACTGGTACAAAGAGGTCAAGGATTTTATCGGACAAAACACAATGATGGTATCAAATTTGAAAGATTTACTATGGACAATGACATATCATTGATATTTAAAGTTCAAATTTACATGCCACCCAATGAGGCTCACAGAGTAGTGTGCATGGCTCATCCCGGAGTCACGAAGATGAGGGAAGACCTTAAACCCTTATTCTTCTTTAAAGGAAGAAGGAAAACATAGCCAACTACATGGCAAGATGTCTAGAATGTTAGTAGGTGAAGGCTCAACATAGACATCCAACAGAATTACTACAACCATACACTATTCTGGAATCATAATGGGAGGTCATTTCAATGGATTTCATTGTTGGATTTCCACTGATGACAAGGAGACACAACTCGATTTTTTTGGTAGTCGACGCTCTGACAAAGAGTGCTCATTTTATTCCTGTGTGTACGATGTATCAGACACCTAACATAGATAGATTTTTCATCAGCGACATTGTGAGGCTACATGGCATGCCTAAGAGGATTATATTTGATCGAGGATTGGTGTTTACTAGATGATTTTGGACTATTTTCAAGGCAATGTGCTTCATGCTTCATGATACTAGCTTCATGGGCTTAGCGGGATACTATTGATGGTTCGTTGAGGGATTCTCAAAGATAGCAAATCCAATTACGAAATTGCAGAAGAAGAACAATAAGTTTGTTTGGACCCAGAAATGCACATAAGCATTTCGGAGGCTCAAGGAGTTGTTGACAACAACACCGATACTAAGGTCCCTCACCTGGATGCAAAATTCTTGGAATGCACTGACACATCCAAATAAGGCTTAGGCAAAGTCTTGATGCAAGATGATTGAGTGATCGCTTACATCTCGAGAAATTTGAGAAGGCACGAGGAGAACTATGCGATGCACGATTTGGAGTTTGTTATCCATTGTTTATGCCTCAAGAGTCTGGAGGTACTACCTTATTGGATGAAATTTTGAACTAAACATACCACTGTGGACTACAACACATCCTTACACAAAGCGACTTGAATGCGCAACAATGACATTGGCCGAAATTGCTTAGAGAGTATGATTTCGATATTTCTTACATAAAAGGGACAGTGAAAAGAGTGGCAGATGCGTTGAGTCAGAGACCACACATCTTTTCGATGATTTCGTCTTCAGACGAATCTACGTGAAAATATTCCAACTTTACAGTGTGAGGATAACTGGTACAAAGGGGTCAAGGATTTTATCAGACAAAACACAATGATGGTATCAAATTTGAAGGATTTACTATGGACAATGACGAATCATTGATATTTAAAGGTTGAATTTACATACCACCCAATGATGGGTTGAGACGTTTGATCCTAAACGAGGCTCACAAAGTAGTGTGCATGGCTCATCCTGGAGTCATGAATATGAGAGCATACCTTAAACCCTTCTTCTTCTAGAAAGGAAGAAGGAAAACATAGTCAACTATGTGGAAATATGTCTAGAATGTCAGCAGGTGAAGGCTCAACATAGACATTCAACAGGATTACTACAACCACACGTTATTTTGGAATCGCAATGGGAGGTCATTTCGATGGATTTCATTGTTGGATTTCCTCTCACGACAAGGAAAAATGACTCGATTTTTTTGGTAGTCGACGCTCTAACGAAGAGTGCTCATTTTATTCATGTGTGTATGACATATCAGGCACCCAAAATAGCTAGAGTTTTCATTAAAGAGATTGTGAGGCTGCATGGCGTGCCTAAGAGGATTATATCCGATCGAGGATCGATGTTTACTGGACAATTTTGGACAGTTTCCAAGAGGGCTTGGGAACCCAACTTAACTTCAGTACTACGTATCACCTGGAGAGATATAGGCAGACCAAATGAACAAACCAACTCTTGGAGGACATGTTGTGCATGTCCATGATGGACCAACAGAAGCATTGGGAGGAATTCTTGCCACTGATAGAATTCACATATAACAAAAATTATCAAGAACCATCAAAATGACGCCTTTCAAGTTTCTTTGCAGGCGACCGTGTCAGACGCCTGAGTTGGGATCGGCTTGAGGATAGGGTCCTGGTGGGACTAGAAGCGATCCAAGAAATGGAAGAAAAAATGCAAACTTTAAGACAAAGGATCAAGGAATCATAGGATCGACAGAAGAGTTATGCCGATGTGCACCATGTCGACCATAGTTACAAAGTTGGTGATCGAATATTCTTGCGGGTGAAACTGCATAAGAGGTCAATCAATTTTGGAAAGGGTGCTAAGATATCTCCTAGGTTCATGGGATCCTGCGAGATTATGGAAAGGAGAGGGTCGTGGCCTATTGAATAGCCTTTCTTGATCCTTGAGGTGTATGCACAATGTCTTTCATGTCTCTATTTGAGACATTATGTTAGTGATCCTACACATGTTTTTACTTGAGTAACTTGTAGGTATCGGATGAGGGTGTGCTCACGGCTGAGCCAATGCGCATCCTGGACCATCACATTTGATAGCTATGATGTCGAACAGTAGATCAAGTCAAGGTCCAGTGGAACAACTATAGTCAACACTCAGAGACCTGGGAGGATGCATTTGATATACGCCAACAGTTTCCATTTTTACTTGATGGATAGACTTGTGATACACTTTATTCCGACACTTATGTACTATGAAACTTCGAGACAAAGTTTATACCAAGAGGGGGTGTATGTAATGTCCCGCTCTTGCACGCACTAAGAGAACTTATTCTTTGAGGACACTTGCTTCCAAGTGATTCAAATTATTATACTATTGGCTGTTTGATTATGATTATGAGGCATTATGATACGATGATATGTTATTTTGTTGTATTGATATAGACAAGTGTTATTGACTAGGTTCTCCCGAGTGTGCAATAATTTGGACCTCGAGGATGCAGAGGCATTGATGAAACCCCTTGGACTCTGGATCAAGTTAGGTAGTGGACTATTGGGGTTTGATTGTTGTTGATATGAAATGTGTACATTTGATTAGATGTTATGATGATTGATTATTATTTTTGACATGATTCGTTGATGATAGCTTGCCGACCAGACTCACATGTGGAGTAGAGGGGTCACACAGGACAACCAAAGACTTTGAGGGAGAGGTGTGGACAAAAACCCTGCCATAGCCTACTAGCACTCTTGTCGTGGCTCAAACTATAGGTTAACGATTTCCTAGATCGAGAAGACCCACGATGTCGTGAGGGCAGACTGTGACAGTCTCTCACGATGATTATAAAGGGCGCACAACAAGGAAGGGGACTTATTACTTAGAGGCCCTTAGTCTCCCATAAGATCACCTGACAGAGTATTCAATCCAGGGGTTTTTGATGTCTACCAAATCAGTCAAGAGGCGAGTGGCACCCTTGGAGCACGTAGTGGGTCCTGAAGGGCATGTCGTGCAAGGAAACTGGAAAGAGGCGAGTGGCACCCTTGGAGCATGTAGTACGTACTTAAGGGAACTTTGTGCAATGGAAAAGGAAAGAAGCGAATGGCACCCTTGGAGCACATGGTACTTCCTAAAGGGCATGTCACAATTTCAACAGGTAAGTGAATAAACCTAGTCAGCCTTAAAATGAATAATGTGATAAGTAAGATTTAAAAACAATTTCCCTAATAAAAATGTCGCCCAACCTAGGAAATTAAAATCTAGGTCTAAGTATATTTGTGGGTATATTTGTAGGACTGAATTTTTATGACAATATATTTTAATTGCACGAGGGTGTTTCTTGATATCTCTTCTATTTTTGTTATATATTAATGGATTAGCAATATCATGGGTTAGCGAATTCACTGGTTATTGGCAACGATTTATTGAAAAGACAACACATGCATTTAGAAGATAACAATATTTAATGGACAACATTAATGAATGCCAAGAATATCATATTTAATAAACAACATTACCTTCATGCTCTGAACATACAACAATATCACATCATCTCTGCGTTTGGAAAGGCAACGATATCAACGTTATGGTGTTTAGACAATGAAAATAAAGAATTAAAACAACCAACGATTATATTTGAATGATAAAAAATGAAAACAATGAATTCTCATTTATTAATAGACAACGAGTCTATACCTTTGATTCACAACGAATTCATGCCTCTGTGTTTTAATGAAATGACCTATGCATTTTTTATGGAATGATGACTACATTTTTACCCTGAGAATGATTGCATTTTTACCTTGAGATTGATTGTGTTTTTACCATAAGATGGACTACGTTTTTATCCTGAGAATGATTGCGTTTTTACCTTGAGCTTGATTGTGTTTTTACCATAAGATGGAATAGATTTTTATCCTGAGAATAATTGCATTTTTACCTTGAGCTTGACTGCATTTTTACCATAAGATGAGCTGTGTTTTTATCCTGAGAAAGATTATGTTTTTACCTTGAGCTTGACTGCGTTTTTACCATAGTATTGGCTGCGGTTTGTTACAACGATTTTACATTATACATTGGCTGTGATTTGTATTGGCTGCAATTTTTGTACCATATGGTTATACAGACAACGGTTGAGTTTATATTATAACACCATGTTTGATTATTATCATATCACTGCAATATCACATCTGTCAGGGATTTTCCTTGGCACATTTTACAACCTCCCCCCCATTTTTAGACAATGATTTCAGTGGATACTGTGACCTTTATTATTGAAAAGTAACGTGGAGTGTTGAGAGAAATATATATTTAATTCCTTGCTAATTATTTTATATTGTTAATCCTATGTAAAGACAACGATATAATTGATGGTTAAATTGATCTATTGCTTAATGAAAACAAATCATATGGTTTAAAGACAACAAATTTTATTAACCGCAGTTTGATAGCATGTGTTATTAATGGCGATTTATTTAATAGCATATTGATAGTATGTTGACAATGATTTTCTAATAGTCAGATGTTAGTGTAATGACATAGATTAGATTCCATAGATAGCGAAATTATATTGTTGAAGGACAACGTTATTTTTGTTCATCTTAAAAGATAGCAATTTTACTGCGATTTAATTTAGCGATGTTATAGACTTAAATTTCATTGAAACACACTTACACTTTGAAATTATGCGTGCACCTGATGTATATTTCAGACAACGATAATTAAGACAAAAATATTATAGAGAGCAATGTCAAATATTTAATAAGCAGAGTAGATCACTTTTTAATGATAAGAAGTTCACTTTTTAATGGACAGTGTATAATTGTTGACAAGTGTGTTTGATTGTTAGATTTCATGTATTAGTTCACTCCTTTGCACTTAGACATCATGCTTAACAGATAATGGTTGTGGTTTTTTGGCGAAGTCGTTTAATAGCTTGTACATTTTAAATTGAGTGATGTCATCTTGCGTCTTGTCGACTTATTGCTTGGGTGAGTGGGTATAGACTTCATGTTAGTCAATTCGGTCTCCTAGCGTGTTGGATTTTCTTGGGATATTGGTCTAAGCATGTTAAGTTGCGCCATGGTTACTGTCACGTCTATCGCTTGGTGAAAACATGAATCCTGATGAGGGGATCATCGCGCGCCCTGATGGATAGAGGATAAGGATAACCTGGCCGGAGTTTGTGCTTCCCGATGTGGGCGTCACTCATTGTATTTGATGTTGGCACTTAGTTTATAAAGCCTTAAAGAATTTTGGTTTTGCACACCATAGGGGTTTCCAATTACTTGTCGTCAAGCTATTGTGTTGGGTTGGTTGAGGTTGTCACTTAGCTTATAGGCATTGTCTTGCTTAGGTTAGGCGGGTAGTCGTTTATACCAGTCTGGGGTCATTGCATGTTTCATCCAGTTGCCTAATGTGCTAGTGTCAGAGTCATTGTTTACTGTTTCTTGATCGACGTGTGTTGTGTTCGTCATCAAGTTGCATTGTTTAACTGTGGTTGTTGTTGCCTTCCTGTCCTGCTGAAAACAAAAAAAAAAATATTTCTTTTGTGTTGCGTCGCATGTAGTCTTAATGATGGGGTCGTTAGATATGGTATCAGAGTGGGTTCAGCCCTGCGACTATGGATTGCCATGGTTTCCATTGCAGTAAACCCTTGAGTTTTAACTTAGTGATAATTAAAAACTTTAATGTGTCCATGCGGTGAGCTTGATTAGAGGATGCCACAGAGGGTCACAACATGGTGTTGTGGAAGGAGGTGCGATGCCTCCAAAAGTATCCGCACCCTCAAAGTCTAACCCCCAAAGGGAGGAACAATTCATTGGGCTGGATTCAATTGTTGTAAGGGATGATGATGGTCCGACAGGTCCCTTCCAGGGAATGACAAAAGGATTTGATTCACCATCTATACTAAGATGAGGCCAGTGCGCTTGTACCCTTGAGGGTCAATAATGCACCCCGGCCAGTACTGTCAGCATCCAATGAGAACTCAAGAGAGATGATTTATCAAGTTCACAAGTGTCGTGGATGGTTGCGTCATCGAGGCATGGCTGTAGATCAAGGCGATGTGTTTCACACTTCACGATTACGACCTCCAACATGAAGGTCTGCATGGTGGTTTTTAAACTGAAGGGGGAGTGGTCTTCTATGGTGGAAGACGCTCCTGCCACTTCTGAACATGGCCGTCGATGACATGTCATGGGGACTGTTCTAGGAATAGTTCCGAGAGAGGTATTTGTCGGAGGAATTCATTGAGCATCATCTCAATGAGTTCAACGCCTTGTGACAGGGGGACTGTACCATGTCCGAGTACGAGGCCCATTTTTAGGAGCTACTTCGGTATGCTCCGCACCAAATTACTGAGAAACTTAAGGTCAACAAGTTCGTGTTTGGCCTTAGTGTTAGGATTCAGCTTCTACTTCGGGTACCCAAAATACTAGACCAAAGAAAGTGTGTTGGAATGTGGGGAGCCACATTTCCAGCATGACTTCCTAGTGGAGAGGACTAGAGCATCTGGATCAGTCAGACCCACTATCGTGGGAGATTTGGGCAAGGCCCATCGGATTCATGCAGTGGTGAACAACCACTAGGAAGAGCACTAGTCGACTGTGCTCGAGACGTCAGGTACCGTCGCTGACCAAACCCTTAGTCTTTTGATAGATCCCGGTGCTACCGTGAGTTTCATTTCTAGTTCAGCGCTAAAAAGGATTAAGGTAAAGGCAGTCGAACATGATGAGTTTAGCTTTGTAAAAAAGGCTTCTGGAGAAAAACAAAAGGTTAGACGAAAGGTTACAGGATGTAGCCTTAACCCAAGAGATTTTGTCACCAGGGCCAGCCTGTACATCATGATCTCAGGATCTTATGACATCATGATTAGTATGGACTGGTTGGAATCGCATGAGGCGATACACAACTTTAAGATGAAACAATTGAGCTTGGTCAATGATGAGGGATAGAGATGTGTGATCATAGGTCAGAACCATGGAGTTTCCTTGAGGTTCATCTCTTCCTTTCTGCTATGGAAGAGCATGCACAAGGGATGTAAGCTTTATGCGATCCTTGCATTAAATGAGAAGGGAGTAGAGGAAGGTCTAGAACACCTTTCGGTGGTGAGAGAGTTTGCAGACATCTTCCTGGAGGAGTTACTTGGGATGCCGTCGGAGAGGGAATTGGAGTTTACCATAGACCTAAAACTGGGGACTGAACTGATAGCAAGAACACCTTATCGAATGTCGACCCTAGAGTTATAGGAGTTGAGAATGCAACTGAAGGAGTTGTTGGATGGGTCGCTTGTTATTTTCATACGAAATAAGGATGGGTCGTGGAGACCCTGCATTGACTATCGTCAATTAAAGAAGGCAACGATCAAGAATCAATATCCTTTGAAAAGGATTGATGATATGTTTGATCAAATGAAGGGTGAGACGATGTTTTCAAAGATCGACTTGAGATCAGGGTATCACCAGTTAGAGATCAAGGAGGATGACATCCCTAATACCGCCTTTAAGACAATGTTTGGGCATTACGAGTTTACTGTTTTACCATTTAGACTGACAAACTCTCCATGGGTATTTATGAGTTGATGAACGGGATGTTCCACAAGTACTTGGACAAGTTCATCCATGTATTCATTGAAGATATTTTGATTTAGTCTCGGATGATGGAGGAGCATGACGAGAAATTGCGCTTGGTACTACAGTGTCTGCAAGAGAACAAATTATATGGGAAATTGTCTAAATTCTCATTTTATCAATCGAAGATTCACTACTTACGACATTTCATATCCAGTGAAGGTATCATCGTGGATCCAACAAAGGTCGAGGCTATTATGGAATGGCCTGTGTCTATGAATGTCCTGTAAGTGTGTAGCTTCATGGGCTTGTTGGAATATTGGTTGTTGTCATTGATGTCAACCCTAGTCATGGGTTTTGGACCGCAATATTGATGAAGGTATTTAGACATGAAGGAAAATGCACATGCAGATACAATACCCATGGATGGATAGTATACATCATGTTGTTTTTGGTGGTATGTGGCACATCACGTGTATTCTCATGGTTGAGGAGAAATGAATTTTTGAAGATGAAAAAGTGAATTGAAGAAGGAAGTACATGTAGGCCCTGAAGATAATTAAAGAAAAGAATTACAAAACAAGAAAGTGTCAGGTCGGCCCTAATGTTAAAAGGAAGTGACATAAATGGTACAAATAAATATCATTATACATTCATTTGATACAAGTTAAATTTCATAGGCAATAAGAAGAAAATAAGGCCATATTTCAAGGGAGGATGAAGTCTTTTGGTGATGTGTTCTAAGGTATGTTATTTTTAGGTCATCTTACCATTTTTGCTATAGATTTTTTTATAGAACGATTCATATGGTGAAATTGCTATTGTATTGAGAATACATATCAAGGTACCTCTGGTAAAAATTTCATCTCTTTATTCTCTATAATTATGGATATACACTTTGTGGAAGATAAGGTTTGTGACCAGTCCTGAAGCTAGTTAATAAACAGGTGTTTCGGGTAAAACAATCATAACTTCTTCATCAGGAATCCAAATGAAGTGGGACAAATTTCATTGAAAATAGTACAGACTTTAGTTTCTTGTGTGTGAGTTTCAGAATCAGATGTTAATTATTGAGCACATGGCATTCTGTGCAAGTTCACTCTCCCGATCAGACCAGAATTGAATAAAGTCTACCATTCTTTCTATAACTTCTTTTATGGGAGGATTCAAGGAGTGAAACTTGGAGGAGTTTTAGAGAATACATTGAGTAATATTATTTACAGGATCAGAGTACTCCAAGAATTGAAGAATTACAGAAATTGAAGAAGTCTCAGGAAGCATTATCAGGTTCTATGTGATGATTGGTTGATGGTGATGATTTAATGTAAAGTTTTATTATCTCTCATATATTCTTGGGTGGA
>ML834465.1:49881-74177 GCA_009831015.1 Picea engelmannii | reverse complement strand
AACCTTCACCAACAAGATCAACTATAACTTGATGAACATACTTAATACTAAAATGAATAAACAAAGCAAGGCATCAAATAATTATCAAACTAACAAAGGAAGGAGAGAGTTACCCCAAAATGTCTTCCTTCCAAGTGGTATATTTTACCCTTCAATGGATCAATCTAGTTAGCTTGTAGAAGACTTGAGCATTCACAATCAATCTCTATGCATCGAATAGAAACAAGATACAAAAGTGTTGATGTGTTTCCCTAACACCCATCAACTAAGTGATTGGGGTAAATATATGAACCTATGTTTCTTTCAAATGAAGACCAAATTTTTTTCAAATTTGGAAAGTGTCGAATACCCCCAACACTTAGTCATTTTCCTTACTCTCCTTACTCTTTTCCTTACTCTCCACATTCCTTTACTTAGTCATTTTTCTCATTTTCCTTACTCTCTCCACGCTCCATACTTAGTCATTTTCCCTTATTCTCCTTCCTCTCTACTCTCCATACTTAGTCATTTTCACTACTCTCCATACTCCTCACTACTCTCCATACTCCTCTCTACTCTCTACACTTCCATACTTATTCATTTTCACTACTACCCGTATTCCATACGTAGTTTATTTTTTGAATGCAGAATGCGGGAACCCATTATAATTTTCATATCACTCTACCCCCACAACCTCGCAAGTCCGCAACCTCGCATTTCCGCAATCCTCAATTTTCACTTTCCATTTCCGCATTACCCAAATGCACCCTCATGACTTAGTAATTTTACTAAGTTTTACACTTAGTTTTTACGGAGTCTTATACTTGTTTATTTTTTATCTCATGACTTAGTAATTTTACTAAGTTTTACACTTAGTTTTTACGGAGTCTTATACTTGTTTATTTTTTATTTCTGAATGCAAATGTGAGATCCTATCTTATGATTTTTTCTACATCACCCTACCCTCGCAAGTCCACAACCCTGCAAGTCTCAACACTTAGTCATTTTTACTAAGTTTTATCGACCCACATTACTCTACCTCTGCATTTCCCTATTTCTACATAATTCTATTTTTTTATTTTCTTATTTCATGAAATTATTCATTATATTCCTAAGTTCTATCCCTTTCACCCTCCTTTGGCATATTGGGACATGTGGCGGTGACGTGAACCTATCCTTGGGTGACATGTGGCAGTGAAGTGGACCTACCCCAGGTGACACTTGAATGATATTTATTGGACACACAAATGATTGGGCAATGAGGTGGCAATCAAAAGCTATACTATGCACAAGCTACATAAGGTTCCATAGTTCTCTTTTCACACACAAATAATATGGGATGCATTTTTCTTATAAACAAGATATGTGAACTATTCTCCAATGCATGTGGGATAAATGGGGCAGACTAACAAATCAATGGCTCAAAATTCACATGGATAAATCGATGATTGTTGAGTCTCTATCTTCCGGAGGCCCTAACTTTTGATTCTGATGTCCAAATTGAGAAAACGAGATCTCGTTGAGAAGGTAGAGATTAGAGGAATACCTTGGAATTGGTTTACATGGCTTAGAATCACGACTATCATGCCCTAAAAATTAAATTACAATTAGGACTATTTTCTAGCTTGGCAGCTAATTATTTTTGGAAAATTATTTCTTAAGAGAAATTTATGAGCTTCTAAAGTGGGTCCCAGTTGATGGCACAAATATCTAAATTTATATCTACAAAGGGGCAAATAAAACCCTAACTCTAACCCTAAAGAAGCTCCACGAAGATTATAAAAGAAGAGGTGAAAGGAATTTAAGGGGTTGGTTGTTGTTGGTAGTCATTAATTTTTGCAGTGGTGGAGAGTTCACAAGAAGCAAGTTTTGCCTTTCCAAGATTTTGTGAATTAGCTTGCTTATATTTCTTCATCGTCTTTCTTTCTTCTTGATTATTTCCATTAGGTTTTCCATGTATGTTTGGCAACATGAAGATCTGAGTCTGATCAACTCTTTCTCTATATTCTTCCATTCATTTCTCATGATATTTCAAGTCCAAAGGATCAAAATCCCTGCTTGTAAAAAGGCAAATGCATTTAATTCAATTTATCTAATTGTCATTGAGATCTTGTTGAGGTTGTTTCAGCCCTTTTGTTTCAAACATTGTTAATCTTATTACATTTGAGATATCATTATTAATTTCTCCCATAAAGAACTGTTTGGGGCATTACATTAGTGATTTCTCGGACTTTGAGTCTAAAGCACAAGATTTCAAATGTGTGTCTATCAAAATTGTTTTTTGAGTTGAAATGATATGAGCATATTAAGTTCTTTGATGACATGTCTATTTTACTTTTCTTTCATCTTGCAAATGTATAGTTGATTTTGGGTTCACACTATTTTTAAAGGAAGGTATAATATCTGTTGAAATAAGACTCCAAACCCCATAGATACAAATCTCTGCAAATATATTTATTTCTTCTTCTTGAATAAGATGATGTGCTTGACAAGTACATCTATATATAAGAGTTTGTACATTTCTATATATGAGCTTATACATCTCTATATAGGAGTTTTATTGGAAGATTTGTTAAGGTTTACTATTGCATGCATCTAAGTTCAGAAGAACAATCTTCCATACATCAAGAATGAGGAGTACCACCTCTGTAAAAATGCAGGGGGGGTTGTCCTCGTGATGTTATCTTAAAGACCTTAAAACAATCTTTTAGATCAACAAGAAGTTCGAGAATTGACATCAATGTCCACAAACAAAGAACTCTTGTACATCTATATGCTCCAAGAAAGATATGTCAATTAATCTCTAAGGAGTGGAAGCTCCCAAAAATCCAACCATGAGTACAAATGAGGAAGGGATACTCTTTATATAGATTCTAGCTCAACTTCCTTTACAATAGAATAATAATATCTCATGTGAAATCCGTAGATATTGCCTAGGGAGGAATAACAAATTATTTCCTCCAACTAACTAATCAACAATACATAAAATAATGAAGTGGTCAAGCCATATGTACAGTCCTCCAACCAAAATAAACCCAAGAGAGAGGGATGTCTCCATCGAAGATGGAAGAAGATGAGTTGAAGGTGCAATGTCTAGCCTCCAAAGGCCTCTAAGTCTATAGATCCACAACCAACTCCTTAAAGTAGGCAATGGAAGCCTCCTTGGTCTCCTCAAAAGTATATGTGTAACTCTCCAAGGTGAAATGTCTGGACAAACAATGAGTAGAAGACCTCGAGAATGGATGGCTCCCCTAAAATCAGCTCCAGTGGTCATATGTGAGGTCTCCAATATGTAACCACCTTCTCAAATCATGTCCACACCACTTCCACAAGTCAAGGGAAGTCCAAGAAGGTCCACATGTGTCAGATAGAAGCTCCAACGACTAAGTAATGCATCCTCCAAGGTGGCCATCTCATCAAACTATGTGACACGTGCCTCCATATGTGTGAATAAGTTGAGCGCTTCCAAAGTTTATGACATGGCATGGCATGAGAGGTCTAGGTGCATGAAGAATACCCCCAAATTGTTGGAGATTTGCAACTTTGGACAATCATTCTCCACAAGAAAGTACAAGAAGACCTGTCTACACCATTACAGAAGCCCCAAGAAGAAGTTGAAGACCCAGGAAGAGAAGTCAACTCCACAAGAAAAATAATAATAAAATTGAAGACCCAGAAATAAGAAGTCAGCCCCACACTGGCGCCTAGATTAGTATAAATACAGGACTAGCTCATTTCATTTGGATAGTCAAACAACTCCTTCTGCAGTGCGCACAAGGCAATTGCAGCTGCAATTTTTTGGCTATTTCACTATATCTTGGTTCTGGTTGTCTTGGAGAGTGTGCCACACTTGGAGAAGCTCTTGCTTGGTTATTATTGGTCATCTTATTGAGGTGCTAGGTCTTGGTGATGCTAGCCTTGGAGAGGATCTTCTTTGTATGGTAATTTGACTATTGATGGTGATGTACTGGTAATATCTTGGATTGAATTCTTCTAAAGAAAGGTTGTTGGGTTTTCTCCCAAGTTTGGGTTTCCTAGGATAAACTCTTGTGTTCTTGTCTTTACTGTGCATGGTTAATATTTCTAGATCTTGTCATTTCCGGTGTAGTATTATAGTTGATATTTTCAGTGTATAGTTATTCTATGATAATTGTTGTATGGAAGTGTATCTTGTTATTAATCATAAGGCAATAACTATCAAGAGTTGAGACTCATGTAAACAACAACATGGTGTCAGAGCTAGTTGAAATATTGCCACTGCACAATTACAATTGCAGTTGCAGTTGTAGTTGTAGTTGTAGTTATAGTTGCAGTTGTCAGTTACAGCTGCCAATTACAGTTGCAGTTGCGCAAACCTTGAGATTAGAACACAAGTTGGATGGTGCTACATATGTCAAAGGTATGCACTTGTATATAAGTTATATCATGAGGGTGTTTGCAGGAGATGTACACTTGGCAAAAGGACATTTGTCCAAGTAGTGACAAAGGGATCCTAGATCTAGTGAATTCAGTGGAATAACGCACCCTCCCTAGCAATTAAGACTCCATGTTTGCATATCAGGTTTGTTATTTTTATATTGTTGCATCTTAAATAAATATTGTAACTGGGAGAACAGTCTTTAGAGTTTTATTACTGCTGAGTACTTTTTTCTATCAAATGTTTAGTGACACTTGATATTTATGTAACAACTCATTGTTTAGTACTAATGATGCACTTATCTACAAGAGGAAATTGATATCTTTTAGGAAATGTTTTTGGTTGTTGTCTTTGTCCCAGGAAGGTTACTATGGAGGTCACAACACTAGAAAAGTGTTTCTCTTGTCTTTTGTTCTTGTTTTGTTCTGGATAGGTTACCACGGAGGAATGATTGGTAACAACATTGGAAAAGTGT
This sequence comes from Picea engelmannii, assembly GCA_009831015.1. Taxonomy (NCBI): domain Eukaryota; kingdom Viridiplantae; phylum Streptophyta; class Pinopsida; order Pinales; family Pinaceae; genus Picea; species Picea engelmannii. The sequence goes on along the minus strand of ML834465.1, from coordinate 69,306 downwards.
TGTTCTTATTTCCCATTTTTTTCTATTCTTGTTCCTATTTCCTTATCATAAGAATATTGTTCTTGTCTACTATTTTTTTCGTTATTGCGCTTGTTCGAGGCAAGTCACGGGTGATAGCTCTGAGAGGGAGCTATAGTGACAGTTTCAGGAGGCAACATATTAGATGGTCTCTAGTTTGAGACATGGATTAGGCTATCTAGACATGGAGTTGTATACATGAAAGTATACATCCATATACCGAAGGCGAAGAAGACAAAGTTAGAACCTTTCGAAAATAATGATACTTTTGTGGGATACAAAGTGTTCCACATGGATATTGATGAGGAGGAGCAGGTGGCTCCACCAGTGGTGAGGCAAACAGCCCCACCTAGTACCAGTTCAAAGGAAGCTAGAGTTCGGAGGGAGTCAACCCTCAAGATCCAGTAGGGAGGAGCAACCTCCAATGACAGTTCATTGGACATCATACTTCAGAAGATGCAGAGGGAGAAGATGTCTTCAAAGATTGCACAGACTTAGAGGGAGTCATGTTTCAGAGAGAGAATGGTACTCCAGGATTGATGGATACGTGATGAACTTGGTTTTAACTAAGAATGTGCAGACTCATAGTGAGCTTGATCTCAGAGAGAGTCAGTTGGATCAAGAGAGAGTCGATTATTCAGAGCGAGTTCCCCCCTCATGTTTAGGTGGGAAAGAGACATCTTCCAAGATTGACAGATAAGTGTCATGATTTGACGAGGCTTTGAGGAGATGTGATCTTTCTACAATGACAGAGGAGGCAACCAGTCAGGAGGATTGGGTATGGATTTTGTCTCAGTCATAGAGGGAGCAGCCAGTGAGGCATACTGGACAACGAGACTTACTCCAATAACAGAGGGAGTTGGCCTCAGAATTCGAGATGGAGGATCTAGGCCGGATGTACTCTTGGGATTAGAGGTGTGATGAGATCAGATGGGATCTTCCTCATTCAGGGGATACTAATGATATTCAATGTGATGGACTACAAGTCCATGACTACACCTATGATGACAAATTTGAAGAAGTTGAGTGATTCTAATTTAGATTTAGATTTGGTGGATCCCACAATGTACAGGTAGTTGATTAGATCCTTGATGTACCTGGTTAATGCAAGGCCAGATAGTTGCTTTGCAGTGAGCACCCTGAGCTAGTATTTGGTTGAAGCCAAGGTAGTTCCAGTGGGTGGCAGTGAAGCATGGTACAATTGGATATGGCTTGTCTCAAGTGATGAAGTGAGGCTGCAGAGATATACATATTCTAGTTGAGAAGGAGTGCAATAGACAGATTGAGCACCTAAAGGTGTTGCTTCAACTTGGAATCAGTTATGATTTTCAGGATAAGCTAAAAACATGCTTCTGTAGCACTCAGTACAACAAAGACAGAGTATGTTGGGAACATTAACGCAAGTCGTGAAGTGGTGCAACTTCATAAGCTTCTTGCAAGACTTAATCCGAGACATGGTACAAAATGGAACAATGAAGCTCCAGTATTTATCCACAGATGAGCAGATTGCATATATCCTCCCAGAGTGGCCATGCTGACTTGGCTGAGGAGGATGATATACAGGATTAGCCATGTTGATTTGGCTAGTGATGGGCGTTGATGTTTCAACATCGGGCAGACATTACCCCAGATTGGTCATGCACGGGGCTATGCTAGTGTTGATATGACCAAGGGGAGAATGACTCATTCACTCACGGGGCTCTGCTAGTAGTGAATGACCCAGGTATGTTGATGTTCTCCAAGTTCGGGCAGACATTCTTTCTAGATTGGTCATGCATGGGGCTATGTTAGTGTTGATATGACCAAAGGAGAATGATTCACTCATGCACGGGGATTTGCTAGTGGTGAGTGGCCTAGATAAGCATCAAGCAGACATTATCCCAAATTGCTCATGCATGGGGCTACGTTAGTGCTGATATGACCAAGGGTAATGATTCATTCACTCACGGAGCTCTTCTAGTGGTGAATGGCCTAGGTGTAGTCCTTCTCTTGTCAAGGAGTGGATGGACTTGAGATGTTATCACATGCATATTTAGGGATGGAATGCATGTACGGAGATGGCACATCAACATGGCTCAAGAAGACACATTTCTATGATAAAAGAAATCCAAGTATGGAGAATGCCTCCCTTGTTGAGAGGGAGTGTTGGAGATTTGCAACTTTAGACAATCATTCTCCACAAAAAAGGTACAAGAAGACCCATCTACACCATTACATAAACCCTAGGAAGAAGTTGAAGACCTAGGAAGAGAAGTCAGCCACATAGGAAAAATAATAATAAAATTGAAGACCCAGAAATAAGAAGTTGACCCCAGACTAGCGCCCAGATTAGTATAAATACAGGACTGGCTCATTTCATTTGGACAGTCAAACAACTCCTTCTGCAGTGTGCACAAGGTAGTTGTAACTGCAGTTTTTGGCTATTTCACTATATCTTGGTTCTGGTTGTCTTGGAAAGTGCGCCACACTTAGAGAACCTCTTGCTTGGTTATTCTTGGTCATCTTATTGAGGTGATAGGTCTTGGTGATGCTAGCCTTGGAGAGGATCTTCTCTATAGGGTAATTTGGCTATTGATAGTGATGTACTAGTAATATCTTAGACTGAATTCTTCTAGAGAAAGGTTGTTGGGTTTTCTCCCAAGTTTGGGTCTCCCAGGATAAACTCTTGTGTTCTTGTGTTTATAGTGCATGGTTAATATTTCTAGATCTTGTCATTTCTGTTGTAGTATTATAGTTGATATTTTCAGTGTATAGTTATTCTATGATAACTGTTGTATGAAAGTGTATATTTTTGTTAATCATAAGGCAATAACTATCAAGAGTTGAGAATCATGTAAACACCAACACAAACTACCTCGAGAGTTGTGAATTGTGAGACTACCTCGAGAGTTGTGAATTGCCTTGGGAGTTGTGAAGATGCCTTGCGATTTGTGGAAATGCCAAATGTCATGATAAATACCATGCAATGTCCACTTATCCTGAAATGTTAGGGCACTCCACCAAGGGATCCACACATCGTCAAATTCAATCATCCAACAAGGAGTGAAGACTAGAAAATCATGTGATCAAGCAATACATCATCAAAACCTCTAGCACATCACCCATGTCATCAATAATCCATGGAACGAAGTGAGTGCTCCATCCATCCAAAGATCTTTGTGATGAAAATCACAAGGGTAGTGAAGAAATTCAGTAGTATAAGCCCCATGCACAATGAGAGGTAACAACTGGCTCCAACTTGGGGACATGTGCTCTTTTGGGAGTGCATAAAAACCTTAGAATCTCGACATGTACTTGTTAGCAATGACCTTTATCAAGCAAAAATATGTGGCGGAATGCGTCCACATCAACATCCCTAAACAACACATTTATATAGTCCATTACATCAAAAATGGTTTTTACAAAACAAGGTACAAGCCAACAATGCCAATGACAACATGAAATAACATGTAATGCTCACATGTTGAGCTTATTCATGCTACTCTAATGCTCAAGGGAGCTTATTCTTTCTCCTACCCTACTCTAGCATATGAAAAATGAGAGTTCTAGGTGAAATCATAGAGCCAATGCAAACGTCGAACCATCTCATCAATGCCATGGGGTTTTCCCTTGTGTTTGGTAATGAACAAAAATAGGGAGGCATTAAACTGTAAGTGTTCATAGGTTGGCATATTATCACTACTAGGCTGAAAAATGGGCATGGGCACCTGCAAACCAAAAATACCATCCAATGTATGCAAAGGTTGGCATAAGTTGCTACATGATTTCCCTATCCACCACTAGATAGGGTTGTTATAATCACTACTAATCCACAAACCATTTCCTTGTATTGCTATCAATTATAAAATCTCTCCCCTAACTACATGTTTGTATTCAGATACCCATTGTAGTCCTACATTAAATAATGTATTTGATAGATGTATATTAATCAATGGGGTAGTACAACTTACTGTCCTAGCCATAGATTCTCGTTTGAAATTCTCCATCCATATTTCATCATCCTCTTTGCTCTCAAATACAAGTATCAATAGATCAACACTTTCACTTTTGGCAATTAGTATCATTCGAGGTATAAGTGAAACAATTGAAAAGTTTGATCCAATATTCTGCCTTACATTACTTGAAATACTAGTTTGTATGCATCGAATCCATAATTTTTTAGGAATGTGTATACTAGCGTGAGGTTTGGGAAAGGTATTTGATCTTTGTGGGAGCAAAACTTTCACATCTAAAATGGCATATTCAACTGCATCTTCAAAAATATAAAACTCAACAACGCCAATTTTCGTGTTCTCTTGTGTCCTAGTGAAATCAATTTTGTCCTTCCTAAACACAACATATTCATCTTCATTTAATATCTTTCTAAGTCAACATTGTTATATTTGAAATATTTTTGAGAATAAAAGACCATCCCTAAAAGCAAGACGAGGAACATTGTTGAATTCTTCAAGCAGTCTTATATCAAGATGTTGTGTCAAAACATTTGAACAATGAGCAAAAACCTTCAAATATGAGCATCTTCTTTGTCAAGTGAAAACAAAGGATCATAATTTCCAATGGGAAGAACATCCCTTTGCAACTTGAATGGCTCCAATATTAACTTCCTTTTCATGTCAATAAAGAAATCATCATACATTAAGGGAAAACTAAAAGAGAATATGCAATTATCTAACAAAATGCCCTTGGATGTTTGTTGTATCATCATCTACTTTATGTCATTGTCTCCATGGTATGTCTTCTTTACCTACATATAGGAATCAAAAAGTAGGGTAGATGTGGCTATGCTATAGCTTACATTAATTATGGAATCTGAGTTGTGGGTTCAAAGGTCACATTGTTCGCTTGCAAAGCATGAGTCACTAATCTCATATCCATCATCTTCAACAAGATTGAAATAACCTTTGTTTTCAAGTTGAGTACTTGCAACAAAAGGGTCAACCTTTTTTGTTTGTATTTCATAGGAATAATGAAGTGAATTTGTCACTAGAACAACTCTATGCTCCTCTATATCATAGTCATTATCAATATCGTAAATAGGAGAACCATCAAAATGCAAAACATAAGATTGATGATTGTTTTATTAAAAATCAAGATGCAAATCTGAGTTGAGTAGTACATCATTATGAGTGTCAATGGTTGTATCATATTCATTTTCTTCCCACACAGAATTAGAGAGAGAACAACTTGCTTCTTTAACCTCAAGACTCATTTCAAATTCCATCTCATTAATGATCATATTAATATGTCTTTAATTCTTAAGGAAACCATAAAAAAAATTATGCTCATCATTTCCATCCGCATCTAGGGCTTCTTCACACTTTCCACTAACCATTTCTCTATTTGACTGAGCTTCTAGTGCAACAAAATGAGAAAAATGTGGCATACCCCTTTCATCATATGCCAAGTCCTTTATGTTGGCACACTTACTTATATTGAGAGGGGGGTGGTGAATGAATATAGGATTGTTTTTTCTTTTCATAGTGTTCTACACTTATCATTTTATTACTTTACCAACCATAAGCAATCAATAATTAATATACAATGCACAATACACAAAGATTTAACATGGAAACTCAAATGGGAGAAAACCACGAAACTTTTATTCAATATTTTCATAGGTAACAACCTGCTATAGACACCAATCTATTACAAAGTTTTAGAGACACCAACCTGAAAGAGACACCAATGCCTTTGTCTAAGCACCAACTCAACAACATTTGTAGGTACCTACCTACAACTACAATATTTGCAGGCACCAACTTGCTAGAGACACCAATCTCCCTAACTAAGCACCAACTCAGCAAGATGTAGGCACCAACCCATTGGAGACTCCAATCTCCTCAACTTGTTTGTCTGGATTCAATTCTTCTTAAACAATCAACAATACACAACAACACTTCTCTCCAAGATTTCTCGTGCACAAATATGTGATTTTCAACTGCTCTGTCTTTGTTCTACTTGCTACAACACTCTCCACCTTTTCACAATCTGCAAGAATTCAAATATTCCTTTTGACCTTGCACCTCCCTGCCACCCTCGGATAGTTACATCTCTCTCGCTCTCTCTCTATCATTTTCTTCCACCCGAGAACCTTAGAGCTTCACTTGCTCATGTGCATACTTCCACTCACAACCATACTCAAAACAATCAGGGCATCATTATTTATATAGGTCATTGTATAGAATTTTATGGATCATGTCGGCTTCAAACACGAGTCCATACACCCAAGGCTTTGTCCACATACCAAACTTCGTGTTCACATAGTCCCAATTTCTTTCCATTGCACGCGATTTGTTCACATACACACATCATAAACTTTGACGCTTAGCAACCATCTGATGCACCTTGGATTAAACGTCAACCGCAGATTTGCAATTGTGTCCCCAACAAAATATTGATCGGGCCCCCGGGGCTTTAGCATTGAACTGATTAACATTCACTTCAGTCTGGTTAGCCACCGGACGATCAACCCACCGACCCACCAGGAACCTTGTCTATGCTTTGTGTCCTGACCACCAAGACTACCGGGTCACCGACCCACTAGGCCCTTGGGACATTAGCATTTCTCTTTCACTTTGATTCGGTATATCGGGCCATCGACCCACTAGGCTTCCAGAAATTCAAATGCATGCCTTCAACCCTGCGTTGGTACTCCGATCTGGTCTTTTGATCAAATTCGTTGATCTAATGAATGGTCAAGACTTAATCTGCATCGATTCACAATTCTTCACTAACCCATCAACCCACTAGGATCTTTTAACATTGCACTTTCACCCGTTCACTCTAGTTACATTTCCCACCAAGATGTTGGACCACTAGGTCATCAGGCCCTTAGGACTTTAACACTACACTTTCAGACTTCCACTTATGTTTGGTATACCACTGGGCCACTGGGCCCACCAAGTCACTAGCCCATCGGGCCACCAGGCACCCAAAAACTTTAACCTTAAGCCAAAACTTTCACATATTTGTCGGTGTTCTGATCTCCGATATGTTGGGCCCCACGACTAAAATTTAACACCTTGTGCAGGGTTTCATAGCTTGGCCATTCACATTCGAACTATGTAAGAGCACCTTTACCTTATAAAGCCATTGAGAGTGACTTTCCTTATGCGTGTAGGATAAATCGACTTTCCTCTTATTTGCTTCGATCTGGTTAACCGGGCCATCGAGACCTCCCTTACTAGGGACTGTCCTTACTAGGCTCATTGTTGCTCAGGTCATCAACACATGCTTGAGCTTCCTTTGCACCCTCAAACTTCAATTCTTTGTCTAAATCCGCTCTTATCCAACTCTCTTGTATCATGTTTCTCTCGTTCTTCAAGTTGTGATCGATGTTCTTCAAGTTGTGATCACTTATCTAATTGACACAAATGCTTAGCCTACAACCACATCTCCTTGTACATGATTTCTACAACTCGCAAACCCTATATTTCTCTGCTTCCTCTATATGGTCCGATTCACAACATGGGCACTTCCTTGATCTACTCTTTGGCCTGAGTAGTTTGCCCCTGTCTTTGACATCAATGACAACAATCTTTCCAACAAACGTCCCCTTTGTCATTGATGGCAACCCTTAGCCTATTCTGATACTGAATTTCACAATTTGTTCTCATCTAAGTTAATTGCTTCCATATTTGTTGCAATTCTTTATTTATGCAAGTCTCCCCCTTTCTCTTTACTCTCCCCCTTTGACATCAATGGAAAAGGGATTTTCTTCCCCTTACTATGTACTCTATACTCTTCATATCTGCAACCAACAACCTTCTTTCTTTTTGTAGCTCCCCCTGAGCTTGTGATCCTCTTGAAGCACTTTAGTGGTTGGATGACATTGGCACCACTCCCAGTTTTTGTCTGAGATACTCAAATGTTTCTCTAGGAAGAGATTTTGTAAATATATCAACAATTTGTTCCTTTGTACCAATATATTCCAGCTTGACATTTTGTTATGTGACTTGCTCTCTTCAGAAATGATATTTGATTGGAATGTGCATTGTCTTTGAATGCATAACATGATTCTTTGAAATATTTATTGCAGTGGTATTGTCACGCATTATTGATATTGGTTGATTATTCTCTACCTTAATGTCCTTCAATGTTTGTTTCATCCAGAGCACTTGTAAGGTACCTGATCTATTATAACAGCATGAAACAATAGTATTGTAGAGAATAATAGCATAACAACACAATAGATGAAACCACAACACCAAATAATACCTTTATTGATAGGAAACAATGTTCACTTGCCTCTTCAAGGGGGCAACCTCGAGCAGAGCAACGCTCTATTACAATAATTCTCAAGGCCAAACTTATCATACCCTCTACTCCTATTTATATTAAATTTATCTATCCAAAAGAACAATCTAGAGGAAGATCCTTCTAGAAGCGGAAACTTCTTTTAGGTCTTCTTACATTTGACTTATTCTTCCTTATTGCTAGGCCTTATTAAGGAATATATTATTCTACCTACGTGAGGAGTTAGGGAGGCTAGGTCCCTAACATGTCCTCCCCCTTAAAAACAACCTTGTCCTCAAGGCTTGAGATGAGGAAATTGTTGCAGATTGGTAGTTGGTTCCCAAGTGGCATATGCTAGAGTTGTATCTTTCCACTGGACTAACAATTCCTTGATGGTGCATTGACACAGACGACGCTCACGCTGGTTCAAAATTGCTTATGGTTGCAACCAGATGGAGCCTTCTTCATCCAACTCGGGAAGGTTGGTTTGAGTTTGGCACTTAGTTCCAATCACCTTCTTTACGTAGGAGACATGAAAAACATGATGGAGATTAGAATGACTGGGCAAAGCTAATTGATAGGCCACCTGTCCCACATGCTTGAGAACAATATAAGGGCCATAAAATTTGGGCACAAGTTTCTGACAATGGTCAACCTTGAGTGAAGTTTGCTTATAAGGTTGCAGTCGAAGAAACACCCAGTCTCCTTCAACAAATTGACGTTCAGAGTGACCTTGATCTGCCTGTTGCTTCATGTGATTTTGGGTCATGACCAAATTCTCTTTGAGGGTATGGAGAATAGCCTCTCGAACAATAAGTGTTTGGTCAATTGCTTGGACCTTCGAGACACTTGGTAGGTATGAGATAACTAAAGGTGGCTTTTGTCCATATACTGCTTCAAAATGAGTCATGCGGGTAGTTGTACGATAATAAGTGTTGTACCACCATTCAACTAGTGGTAACCATTAAGCCCATTGATTTTGTCTTTCAGATGCAAAACACCTCAAATATGTTTCCAAACACTTGTTGACAACTTCAATTTGACCATCAATCTGGGGATGATAAGTTGTGTTGAGATGCAATTGGGTGCCCTGTAGCCTAAACAGTTCTTGCCAAAAATTGTTGGTGAAAGTGGGATCTCGATCAGAAACAATAAAATGAGGCATGCCATGAAGCTTGAAGACCTGATCCATGAAAAGTTGAGCCACAACGGAGGCGGTAAATGGGTGTTGAAGAGCACATACATGAGCATACTTGGAAAGACGATCAACGACCACCATGATGACTGACTTATTTCCCGATTTAGGTAAGCCCACCATAAAATCCAAAGAGATATCCCTCCAAATATCAGCTAGAATCGGAAGTGGTTGTAGTGTTCTAGGAGCTTTGACTGTTTCGCCCTTGTTGCGTTGACAAACATCACATTCTGCCACAAAATTGTGAACGTCTTGTTTCATACCATCCTAGAAAAAGGAACATTTGACCCAGTCATAGGTTTTGGTAAACCCTGAGTACTCAGTTGTGGGTGTAACATGAAGCTCAGATAGTACCGTGGATTTAAGTTGTGACTGTTTACTTAAATACAAATGACCTTTGTAGTGAATCTCATCATTGTGCCAAGAGTACCCTAGGGAAACTGGAGAATTGGCCTGCAATTGTTGGATCAAATGCAAAATTTTGGGATCTTGTAGCCATTCGTGGCGAACAACTTGGAGCCAATTTGGTACAATGAAGGAGAGGGGAAAAAGGGACCCTTCATCTTCATATTTTCTTGAAAGTGCATCAACAACCACATTGTCTTTGTCTTTCTTGTAAATGATCTCATAATCATATCCAAAGAGCTTAGTCACCCATTTTTGTTGCTCCGGGGAGGAAGGGCGTTGTTACAGAAAATACTTGAGGCTTTGATGATCTGTCTTAATTTGGAAGCGTTGCCCCAATAGATAAGGGCGTCAGAGATCCACTGCATGCAGAATAACCAACATTTCCTTTTCAGATATTGATTGGCCCAAATGTTGCCCTGACAATTGTTTGCTGGTAAAGGCAAAAAACCGACCATCTTGCATAAGGACTGCTCCAATTCCTCTCCCAGAAGCATCACATTCCAGGACAAAGGTCTTTTTGAAATCAGGAAGGGTCGGGACTAGAGTGGCGCACATGGTTGCCTTCAAGGCTTGAAAGGCCTGATTAGTTATGGGAGTCCAAGTAAAAGATTTTTTTTTAAGGAGAGCAGTGAGAGGTGCCACAATCTTTCCGTAATTCTTAACAAACTTGCGATAATAGCCTATTAAACCCATAAATCCATGCAAGCTTTTAAGAGTCTTTAGGCAAGGCCAATCCTGCATAGCTTCAATCTTCTTAGGATCCACCCTGACACCTGCCTTACCAACAATATGACCCAAGTACTCGACTTTCGAGGCTCCAAAAGCACATTTAGATTTTTTGAGGAAAAGTTGGTGCTGAGAGAGTAGATGTATAACTCGATTCACATGAGCAAGATGGGTTGTCCAGGATTTACTATAGATGAGGATATCATCAAAGAAAACTAAGATAAAATGATGAAAAAAAGAAAGGAATACATGATTCATGAGGCTTTGGAAAGTGGAAGGAGAATTACACAAGCCAAACGACATGACCAAAAACTCATAGTGGCCCTCGTGAGTTCGAAATGTAGTCCTAGGAATGTCTGCCTCGTTCATACGTATCTGGTGGTAGCCAAAACGAAGATCAAGTTTAGTAAAGAACTGGGCACCACTTAATTCATCCAAGAGGTCATCAATGACAAGAATGGGAAATTTGTCTTTGATGGTGAGTTTGTTGAGTGCGCGGAATTCAGGACACATGCTCCAAGAGACTTCTTTCTTAAGGACCATGACCATAGGAGAAGAGTAGGGGCTCGTACTAGGACGAATAACACCTAGAGTGAGCAATTCTTGAACAATTTTCTCAATTTCATTTTTTTGGGAAAAGGGATGATGATAGGAACGAACATTGGGAGGAAGGCTACCGGGGATAAGGGGAATGGAATGATCATGAACACCACGGGAAGGAGGAAGTCCCTAGGGAGTGGAAAAAACAACTTGATGTTTGGAGAGGATGGATTGGAGGTCCTTTGGCACAGAGGGTGTCTCAGTGGCATGAATGGCATGGAATTGTGCAATAATTCCATAATGACATTTTTTGAGGAGCGTTTCCATGCGATGGGAACTGATGATCTCCGGGGAACTAGCAGTGATGTCATGGAACTTATATTGTTGGCCCTCCTGGTTGAATTGCATGGTTAATTCTTTAAAATCCATGAGAATGGGACCCATAGACCTTAACCATTCAACACCCAACACAATGTCACAACCACCCATGTCGATAGCAAACATATGATATTTCATGTGGTACCGACCAATTTGGAGATGCACATTTTCACAACGCCCCCCATATTTCATGGACCCGTCATTGGCAATCATGATTTGAAAATTATTGACTGTACGGATATAGTAATTAGTTTCTTGGGCAATGTGGTGATGAATAAAATTATGGGTGCTTCCACTGTCAACAAGGATGATGACCTTCCGATGCTTAATGCAACCAATTAGCTTGAGGGTTTGGGGAGCAGAGAATCCAGTGAGAGCATCTAGGGAAATGATCGGTTCAACTTTGGGAGGGTCGGAGGGTGGGGTCATGTCAGTGGGTTCATGTGACTCTGCCACGTCATCTTCCAAAACATCCTCGGAGATGGCCATAAAAATCTTTTGTTCCTTACACTTGTGCCCGGGAAAATATTTTTCATCACAATTATAACAAAGGCCTTTGAGTTAGCGTTCAACCATTTATGACCTGGTCAATTTCTGGATCTTTAGTGGAGTGGAAGGAGGAGTGGGAGTTAGTGGTTTAGGCCGAGGAATAAAGGAGGGTTTTCTGGTTTGAGAAGAGACAACCTGTTGTGCTTCCTTATCTCTTTTAGTAGCTTCCACCCAACTCTGAGGCTGAGCCATGAGGACATGGGCACAAATCTCATCCTTGAGGCCACTAATAAAACATTTTCGGAAAAAAGCATCGAACATGCCCTCTGTACGGAAAGTCAATCACTCAAAATCAGTTATAAAGTCTTCCACTGTGCCAGATTGTTTCAACTTTGTCAAACGACCTAAATGGTTGGTGTTAGTGTCAAAGAGTTCATAAAGCTCTACCACAAATTGTGTCCAAGCCACATATCCTTGGTAGGCATTTTTTCTCCATTGCCAGCATTGCCAACGTTCTTGATCTAGATGGAGAAGACCGTACCAGAGTTTGGTCAACTCATATGTAATGCCATACAAAGAGAAATAATGTTCCATTTGAGTTACCCAACCAATGGGATCTGAGCCATGAAATTTGTTCACATCCACACGTGGAAGGCATAGGTCACGCTGAAAGTGACGGGGTTAAAAAGTTCGGGAATTAGAGGAAGTTTCACCTTCGGTGTGCAAAGGTGGGTCAGAGGAGGGAAGATCTGCAAGGATATTCAACTTGGCGCAAATCGTGTTAGTGAAGGATGCAAGCTGGGTAGCGAGGTCATGTTTGAGGGTTTCCATTTTTGCGTCTATGGAGAAATGCATGTTTTTATTGATGGTGGCAATATTGGCACTGAGCTGCCTCACTTCTTGTTGGGATCTCTGTGAAAGTAGAGGACAAGGAATTGAAGCGGGCTTCCAAGTCTTGGCTACGGGTGTGGGCCATGATAAAGAGGGGAAACGAAAAGGGATGGGTAGGACCACGTAGAAAATGGGTTATGGGTATCACGACGATTAGGGCGACGAGGGGAATCCAATGGGGTAAGGCCCAAATAAGGGTGTCGAAAGGGGGCCAGGTCCACGGGAAAAAACAATTGTTGAAAAATGATAAGTATGACTGTGATATGTGCGAAGAGAGGAATCCAACGGGATAGGGCTCAAATAATGGTGCCAACAAGATCTAGACTTTTTTTTTTACACTTACTCCTCCGAAGTTATACTCCGATCTAAAGAATAGTGTAGTGTTGAAATGCCCAAATTCTTAACAAGAAGAAATGTGTAGTAATTTTGCAACCCAAATGCAGGAGGCACAGTTGCGCAGCAATATATATTGTCTGTTATGAATCTGTTTCTGTCCTAAGGGTTAGGGTATGCAGGGTGTCTACATATAAGGGTTTTCCTTGTGCTATAACTCTCTAATATACGTGCGGGGTCCAACAATAGTACTCGGCCCAATATCTAGGGGCACCAACTAAGGAGGCTAGACCGTGCCCTTAGCCATACTACCGGACTACCCAGGTACTAGAGAGTATCTTCTCGAGTGTTGTTCTTGGTGGCACTATAGCAGTCAGGTGATCGATCGGTTTATCTATGGAGGGCTTCAGGATATCTAGGTCGATTCGTATACACGTGTTGTCTGATGCGCTACCACTCGAAGGGGTACTAACAAGGATTACAAGGGTGGCCAACATATGTGCGCTTAAGTCACCACTTGTATTTCCTGCGTGTATTACTCCTCGACCGCGGGTTTATGCGCGTAACGACAAATCTCTGTAGTTTTAAGATGTTGGAATACGTCTCTACCCTGAAAAAAAATAACCCACAATTTTCTACCAAGGAAAGTGCTCTGATACCACTTGTAAGGTACTTGATTTATTATAATAGCATGAAACATAAATATTGTAGAGAATAATAGTGGAACAACACAATAGATGAAACCACAACACCAAATAATATCTATATTGATAGGAAAAAATGTTCACTTGCCTTTTCGAGGGGGCAACCTCCAGCAGAGCAATGCTCTATTACAATAATTCTCAAGGCCAAACTTATCATACCCTCTACTCCTATTTATACTAAATCTATCTATCCAAAAGAACAATCTAGAGGAAGATCCTTCTAGAAGCGGAAGATTCTATTAGGTCTTCTTACATTTGACTTATTCTTCCTTATTGCTACACCTTATTAATATTGGTCTTTATTACATGGAAATATATTATTCTACCTACTTGAGGGGTTAGGGAGGTTAGGTCCCTAACAATGTACAACATGTTGTTGTTGCAATGTATTGTGCTTCTGTTGTGGATAGAGAAATTGATGCTTGCTTCTTTTTGAACCAAGACACTAGGTTGTTGCCCGGAAAGAATGCTCCACCACTGGTGCTCTTTCTATCATCCAAACTACCTGCCCAATCTGCATCTGTGTAAGTTGTTAGTGTGGATTTTGTACTTGTGGGATACCATAAACCAAAATCCAAAGTTCCTTTTAGATATCTAAAAATCATTTTTACTGCCTGCACATGTGTTTCCTTTGGTGCAACTTGAAACCTTCCAAATAATCCTATTGCCTGCATAATATCTTGCATTGAAGCTGCCACATATAGTGGGTTTCCTATCATTGATCTGTACAAAGTTTGATTTGTTTTTTTTGTTTCATCCTCTTTGTTCAACTTGCATCCTATAATCATGGGTGTACTGATAGGTGCACAGTCTTTCATTTTGAATTTCTTCAACATTTCCTTGATATATTTGGTCTGAGAAATGAATATGCTTTTGCCGGATTGAGAAATTTGCAACCCTGGAAAGAATGAAAATTCTCCAAGCATGGACATCTCAAATTCTCTTTGCATTTCTTCTATAAACTTTTGGCTCATTCTATCAACATTACTTCCAAAAATGATACCATCTATATAAACCACACTCATTAACATATTTGCAAACATAATCTTTATTTTTTGATAATAAGAATCCTTCTAGTTGTTAAATGTACACTTATTCCTCTAAATCTCCATTCACAAATGCTGACTTGAGATCCATTTGATACACTTTAAAATTCTCAAAGCTTGCAAATGCCAAAACCATTCTAATGGCTTCTAATCTTGCAATAGGAGCAAAAGTTTCTTCAATGTCAATACCTTCCACTTGAGCATATCCCTTACAAACTAATCTTGCTTTATTTCTTACTACTTGTCCATCTTCATCTAGTTTGTTTTTGAAGACCCATTTGGTGTCAATTACTTTCTTGTCTTTTGGTTTGGGCATAAGTTCACATGTCTCATTCTTCTCAATCTAGTTCAATTCTTCCTCCATAGCATTAAGCAATGTTGATCAGTTTTGGCCTCTTCAAAACATTTAGGCTCTATTTTGGACAACAAGTGCTTGCCAATCTTCTCCTAGTCTATGTTTCAACATTTTTATCACCAAGAATTAAGTTTTTTGGACGGTTCTTCTCCACAAACCTTGATGGGGTTTGTGTATCTTGGCGTTCAGTTTCCTCTTCCTCTTCTTCATTTTCTACTTCTTCTTCTTCTTCATTTTCTTCATCTTCTTTACTGCACTCCATTTCTTTTGTTTGCAGTTTGTTCTTGTGTGGTCTTGCTTCATTTATTCTGACATTTATACTTTCAACAATCTTTTGTAGTCTTTTGTTGTAACATTTATAGGCTTTGCTTATTGATGAACCAAGGAAAATTTCTTCATCTACTCTTAAGTCAAACTTGCCTAGATCCTCATCATCTCTTTTGATATAACACTTTCTTCCAAATATTCTGAAATGTTTGACTAATGTTGGTCTACCTTTCCATAATTCATAGGGTGTCTTATCATTGTTAACCCTGATTTGCCCTTTGTTTCGAATGAAACTGCAGTTTATACTGCTTCTCTCCAAAAACTATCTGATAATCTTGCTTCATTCAACATTGTCCTAACGATCTATTGTACATGTTTGTTTTTCCTTTTAGCCACTCCATTTTATTGAGGAATAATGTCTTTTTATTCCATGAGCTTCACATAATTCTTCAAATTCATTGGATGTAAACTCACCTCCATTATTTGACCTTAAACATTTGATTTTAAAGGCAGTCTCATTCTCAACTAAAGCTCTGAAGGATCTAAACTTTTCAAATGCCTTAGGTTTATTTATGAGAAAGGCAACCCAAGTCATTCTTGTATAATCATCAATAAGTAACATACAATAATTTTGTCCTTGCATATTTGTTGTTCTTGTTGGTCCACAAAGATCTGTATGCATGAGTTCCAATGGATTGGGTGTTGTATATTCCTTTGTCTTAAAGCTCACCCTTGATTGTTTTCCATGTTAACATTGCTTACAAACAATGTTTGAGGGTTTTTTGATCTTTGGCATACCTCTTGCTACTTGTTTGGTGTCGATTTTTACCAAGTTATCAAAGTTCATATGGCCCATTCTTTTATGCCACAACCAACTTTCAACTATCTACCCCATGAAACTTTTTTCTCCATTGATTTCATCAAGAATATATACATTGTTTGGGGTTTTGATTGCTCTTGCAACTAGTTTGTTTGAATCTTCCTTTCCGATCTTACATTCTTGGGAGTTGAAAGTGAGAGTCTGTCCTTGATCACACATTTGGCTAACACTGAGAAGATTGTGCTTCAAATCTTCAACACACACGACCTTTTCTAACTTAGCCCTTCCATTGTCAAGACTAAGAGTGCCTTTTCCAACTATCTTTGAAGTGCCATTGTTGTCAAAGGTAACACTGCCTTCATTCTTCTTCAAGGTGATAAACTTTGTTTTATCTTCTGTCATGTGGCTTGAGCACCCACTATCAATGTACCACTTATCCTTATTATTTTGTGCACATAGTGCAACTTATATGAACAAGGATTTTTCTTTCTTTTGTTCCCTTTGTCCTTGATTTCTTTCCATGACTGTTGGGGTTTCCTCTTCCTTATCTTTTCTGAAAACACTTCTATAGAAATTTTCTATATGCCCATAATTGTTGCAATTATAACATATAATGTTATAATTTAGTAAAGGGGAAAATGAGTTGTAATTTCTCCTTGAGAATCCATGGTCATCTCTATGGTTGTTCCTCATATAACTGCCTTTTGCATTTATTCTACAATTTATTGCTTTCTGACCAAAACCATTGCAAGAATAAAAATAACCAACAAAATGATTTCGATACATGATTGTATGATTCCATGTTGATGGAAAAGTCTTATTGATTATGTCATTGTAAGGAAGATTTGTCTCCTATGGAACATTTTATTCTTTCTTTTTGTTGTCTTCAACCTTGATAGGATTTTTTTAGCACATCAACATAACTATTGGTCTTTCCTTCACTCAATTGTTTTGAAGAGGTTGAGGCTTCTTCATCAATTTCTTTATTTTCATTGTAGCCAAGACCAGTCTTCTCAGATGGTGATCTTTGACGGTTTAGGATTTCATTCAGATTTGCAGAGCTCTTTTCAAATTTCATGTTGGTATTTGATTTCTCCAACTCCTTTCTTAAATAAACTTTTTTGGATTATAGGCTATTGAAGATAAGTGTTCTATCTTGTTGTTGTGTTAAATTATGTGTTTAATTGATGTGCATGAACTCTATGTATTTGGAAGTGATTTATTTGTTGTTGTAATGAGTTGTTTAGCTGCATTTTGTTGATTATTAGCATGTTGTAGATGCTTCTATTTTGTGGTTATAGACAATAGCTAAATCTGTTTTAATTTGTAGCTGAAAGCTATAGGAAATGAGTTAACTGTAAATGAATTAATTTAGTTAGCAAAAATTTTGTTTTCAAGAGTATTTTGCACCGCAATGTCCCTCGGTTGGGCTGGGGGACGTTACATTTAGCCTTTGGCACATGTGGACCTTCTTGGACTTCCCTTGACTTGAGGATATGGTTAGCATGATTTGAGGAGGAGGTTACACATTAGAGACCTCACATATGATTGTTGGAGCTAATTTTAGGGTGGTTGTCCCTTTTTTCCATGGAGATGGTTGAGTGTTATTCACATTCCACGTGTTGAGGCCTTGTATCATGGACCCACTTGTTTGATTTGAGGATGAAAACCACTTTGGAGGTTACTTTGCACATTATATCATGAATGTCGATTGGATGTCTCATTTTGGATAAGAACTAGGAGGTTCCAAACCCTGGATTTAGGGTTGCATTGCATATTTTGAGGGTGGCCTAGCTTCAAGAACAATTATCTTTTGATAGAGTGCCCAGAGTTTCTCCAAATCAACTCCATTAGATACAAAATGGTTGTGGGATTTCCAAATTGTGTTTATAATAGAAAATCGAGAAAAAAAATGACACAATTATGGTGCTTTTAAAATTTGTAGCGGGAAATTTTTTTCGGTAATTTTGACCACTTATTAGAGGAACACCCCACATCTTTTGCTTGAGCACTTTTTTTTATTTTGGGAGTTCATGTTGATATGTGCCCATGGTGAAGAGCACCCTAGCTCTTCAGGTCACATGGCCCGTGTTTTTATACATCTATTAGGCGTTGTCCACCATTGGAGAGCTACACATCCACCTTGAAGGATATCTAGGAGGTTGGAAGATTGTACATGTGGCTTGAACACCTCATTATTTTAATTTAGTTAGTTGGAGGAAAWAATTCTTTAATCCTCCATAGGCTAGATCTAAGGATCTCACATTAGATATTATTATTCTATTGTAAAGGAAGTTGAGCTAGACTTTATATAAAATGTAGCCCTTCCTCATTTGTACTCATGGTTGGATTTTTGGAGCTTCCACTCCTTGGAGCTTAATTGACATATCTTTCTTGGAGCATATGGTTGTGTAAATGTTTCTTTCCTTGTGGACGTTATTGAAAATTCTTGAAGTTTTTCTATCTTGATTTTTATTTGGTGCATAAAGATTGATGGTGAAATGCTCAAGTCTTCTACAAGATAATTAGATCGATCCATTGAAGGGGTTTTTAACCATTGGAGGGAAGAAATTTTGGGGTAATTCCTCTCCTTCTTCCTTTGCTGGTTTCACAATTATTTGGTGCCTTGCTTTGTCCATCCACCTTGGAACCTTGGCAAGAAGTATTGAGTATGCTTATCAAGCCATAATTGATCATGTTGATGATGGTTGCTCCCTTGAGGATCCCATCTTGTAGGGCCTTGATCTGAATGCTCCAAGGGCCAAGTACCCTTCCTACTCATGGTTAGTGCTCCTCCATAAGATAGCTCAAGCCCATATGCCAAGCATCCATCCTCCTTAATATGTGTCCATGTAGAAGATGTCAACAATCACATAAGATATGTTAGGAACCAAATATCAATATAGCATAGAAAAACCTCATAAAAAGTACTCAACGCCTTGAAAAAGAGATAATTTCAGATAATAAGCCTCTTCGAGGGGGAAACCTCCTTTTACCCCACTTAAATGTTCAAGTACAAG
>ML834465.1:0-30926 GCA_009831015.1 Picea engelmannii | reverse complement strand
ATTTAAAAGGTATGTAAATTTTGTAACTAAAAAAATGTGTTGTTTTTTAAATATGCTTTGAAATTTTTACCAAGGAATTATGAAACAATAATGTCCAATGCATAATACAATGAAAGCCCCAAGGATTAGCTCAGTTGGTTCAGCCCCTCCTCCCTCTTCACTCTGGAGCTACATCAGATAAACTGACTCTCTATGCCCGTGTAGATAGGGGCAGTTTGCATACTCTACTCCAGCTATGGGCTGATGATGAAATGTGTATGATGTACTCTCTTTTGCTCATTAAAGAAATATAAGATGCAGTGCATGTAATTTGATGTAAAATTGTGCACAAATATTATCTACTCGATATAACAATATGCATTTCCCCTGTGAAACCTCAACTATGCCCTTGACAAGTTGGAGGCATGTTAAAGGTATGTAAGTTTTGTAACTGAAACAATGTTTTGTTTTTTGAAATATGCTTCTAAATTTTTACTAATGAACAATAATGTACAAAGCATATTACAACGAAATCCCCAAGGGTTGGCTTGGTTGATTCAGTCCCTCCCACTAAGCCGTAATGCTCAGGGAGGTCATAGGATCCATTCCCATAGAGTCCTACGGAGTTACCAGCCGCTGTTGTAGCTGGCAGTTAATATCACCCTCCATCCACAAAACCAGGGAAGAGGGGGGAATCTATGGGACACTGGAAAGGTACCCCAGCTTCCTCACTCTGAATGCTTATGTGCGGGAGGGGGAGGGAAAATTATTTCTCTGAAAAAGAAAGGCATGTAAAATGAAATATAAGATGCAGTAAACGTAATTCGAGGTGAAAATGTGCGCAAATATGATATACTGGATATAACAGTGAGCATTTCCCATGTGAACACTAAACTATGCACTTCACAAGTCCGAGATTTAGAAAAGGTATATAAGTCTCCCAGCTAAAACATTTTTTTTTCATATGCTTCTTAATTTCTATCGATGAACAATATGTACCAAACAATTATTTTTCCTTCCCTCTTCCGTATATCTGCAAGAAATTATTAAAGAGAGAAAAAACCGTACGCTTTATCAGGATGGCAATATCTCTGATCTAATACAGTGTACAGGCTCTTTGAATTTTGATCCCATTTTCCTTTTTGTCACGGAGCATGTCAACCAAATGAACTTCTCCAAGAAGAGAGCGAAAAAATAAAAAATAAAAGCAAACCCTACCTTTAGCGGAACTTTGACTAATAAAACGCGAACCGAGCCATTAAATTCCGCAACAGTATCCAAGGGCAGCTCCTTGCGGACAAGATCTTCCAAAAGATACACAGTGTCATGGAAAATTTCGACTCCATCGAGCTCAAGCGTGGAATTCACGTAGGCCGTATGCCGAGCTGGCAAACGGCCGCCTTCTGACTCGACGACCCCAATTCTTCGCCCCCGATACCCTAACCCTACATCCAGAGAATCATACTCCAGGCTGAAATAATCCTTATTGTTGACCTTGAGGGCCATGTCCATGCTTATATTCATGAATAGACGGGGCACGACGGAACCAGGTTGAGGGGCAGTCTGGAAATTGATAGTATTGAAGTTCACGCCGATGACTTGAATAACCGGCTGGGTGGGCCAAAAGAAGTAGAACGCCGCGCCGAGGAAGAGGCCGAGGGAGACCACCAGAGAGGCGGCGTAAGCAAGTAACTGACGGCTGCGCCGCCTACTATGAAGATGTGGAGCCGGAGGGAGAACCACATAGTATGCATTTGCCGGGTAGCCATAGGAGTAGGGTTCTTGGAACGGCACGGGATTCGATCGCGAGGTGCTTGCAGGCGCCATTTTTGTGGTTGTTTTTAAAAACCGTCGCAAGCATTCCTGCAGCAGTGAAGAGTTGAGCTAAAAGACGTGTTCCTGGAGCCCCTAATTTTTCTGTTCATGGCGAATAGGGAAAGGTAACAAACTGCCCGACCTACCATTCGGTTCTCAGAGATTAAATGCCTCCTCTCAATTTCGAATTCGTCAGCTCAAACGCCTCACACTGTCACCTCACACTGTCACCAGGCGTTGTGCGGCACGAAGCTCGAAAGAGCTGTATCTCTGTTTCTTTTTATCTCTGTTTCTTTTTAAAAAAATTGAATAGTAAATTTTTATGTGTTAAAATGAATTTAGGATATTTTATTTTAGATTTTATTTTTTTTTTAATTTATTAGAATTCATTTTTTATTAACTATGTCAACTTTTCTTTACAACGCCATTTATATTTCATGATAATAATTTTTTATATACTTAAATTTTTAATTATTCGTTTATTTAAATTCACTTTATATTAAAAAGATCAGCTTCTCTTTACACATGTCATTACTTTTATGTACTTAAAAGGTCTAAATGGATCTACTTTATTCCTTTTATTTTTTTCGTTATTTACTTTTTAATTATAATTATTTTTTTATTTTATATTAATAATTAAAGATATTAACTTTTATTTCATTTCATTTAATTGTGTTTTATGATCATTTTATATTAGTTTTTATTTATTTATTTATTTATTTATTTATTTATATGGAGATAATTGTTTTTATTTATTTATTTATTTATATAATAATAATAATTTGTCCTCTAACCTATACCATGTCATTGGTACTTAACATGGTAGTGGTCTAAACGTTCTACTTTTTGGTTGTTTTTCCTTGACTTTTTCAGTTTGATTTTGCCTGAAATCCAGTGAGGAATGGTTGGATTTGCATATTTGAGTGGCTAAGTTTATATAATACGAGTGCCCTAGGGGTTTTTCAGCACATTGAATCCATTTATGCATTCAAAAATGCAATTTAAACAACATAAAATAGCAATTTTGTCCAAATTTACATCGTCGGATTCCGACCGAAAAACCAAAAGGTAAAACGTTTAGCCAACGCCCTTCACATATCTCATTTATGTCAATTTGTATATCTCATTTATATCAATTTGTATAATGTATTTTGTTTCTCTAAATGTGATGTAGTGAGGTCTTCCATACACACTTTAGTTTGCATGATGTGTTTACATTAGATGAGATCATGATGTGTTTACATGAGATGAGATTGTCCATACACAATTGAAGTTCCTCATTTGCATGCTCTACTTATGCTACATGAGGCCACCCATACATAGTGATAGTTCATTGTCTGCATGATGTGCTAAAGCGACATGAGGTCCCCACACCAAGTGAGAGTTCCTCATTTGCATGATGTGCTTCCACAACATGGTGTGGTCAAAGTTTTCCATTTGCATGGTGTGCTTAGAGATTGCACTAGGATAACTCTTCTTGGTCACTTTTAAGGTTTTTCCAATTACGGTGATTTTGGAGCTCAAATATCAATGGCAAATTTGTTTGTTGAGATTGTGCAATGTGAGTGTATTGCATTTATGATAATTTTGAATCGATTTGTGTTATTTTCAGCACTCAATTTTGTTGATCTTGGGTGTTTTAGGTTAGATTTAGCTCGTCAATTTATAGGAATGCATCATCAAAGAAAGACCAAAATGTTGGCTCGCTATCTTACTCCCTCAAAGGTTACCTTTGTAGGAGTAATCTATTTGTGATAGTGTTGATCATGAATGCAATTGAGGTGTTGCTTTGGTAATTGAAAAATAGTATATTTATTACACTAAGAAAAGCAATGTGCTCTCTACCATGTAATATGGGTGAGATGTGTCACAAGTGTTTGATTCGTGTGGTTGGTTCGTCACTCTACTCCTTAGATGTTACCTTGATAGGGGTATTCCATTCTAGATAACTTTGGGGTGAGTACAATTAATGTGTTGCTTTGGTAATTGTATAAGAATAGTATCATTTATTGCATCAAAAGAGATGAGGTGCTTTCTACATTACATCATGGAGATATGTGTGACGAAGGTTTGAGTGTAAAGTTGACGGCAATGTACATTAGTGGAGGGAGAAAAAAAAGCATACTTATAATAAATAATTGCACCAAGAGTAGTGAGGTGCATCTACAACCGAACATGAGATGTATAACGTAGTGAATGTCCATAATGTTAATAAACTATAATGAATAAAAAGTTCGTAGAAGTGAAAAATAATATATGATGATGATGATATAAAGCGAAATGGAGAACATTGATGTAGCACTTGAGTGTGGCGAAGGTTTGTCGAGCTCAATGTCGCCTCTCTTGCATGTATCTGGGATAGATCAATAGGGAGAAGGGATGAAGAGAGGCACATCCCAATGAAGGGCCCTAAGAGAATAGGCCTAAATATCAATTTGAAACAATTGATTTGAAACGTGAATCCCTTCATGTATGAATAGCCCCAATCCATAGAAAGGCATGTGAAGGACATCTCTAGCAACCTCAGTTAAAGAAGAGGATCAACAAGTCCCTCCCTGCAATCTCAATCCAATGGAATTGTTGCCAGGGTTATTATTCAAAGACATGGTTAT
This sequence comes from Picea engelmannii, assembly GCA_009831015.1. Taxonomy (NCBI): domain Eukaryota; kingdom Viridiplantae; phylum Streptophyta; class Pinopsida; order Pinales; family Pinaceae; genus Picea; species Picea engelmannii. The sequence continues at coordinate 26,520 of ML834465.1, read as the reverse complement.
GGTGTCCCTCGGTTGATTCATCAAACACCAACGCAAGCTCCAATCCTCAAGAAGACTCTGTTCGAATTCTAGCCCAGGAAGAGAGCAGTCTCATCCTTTTATCATTAAAAGGGACTTGGAAACCCTCATGATCAAGCTCCAAAAGTGCAGATAAAAAATCTTGTGAAATGCTAGTTGAAGAAATCCCTAGTTTGCAAGTTTAATTAGCTCTGGTCCTCAATGAATGTGATGATCAAGTGGATTAAAGAACTTTGAGACTATGACCTCAAAGTCCGATTTTTTGAAAGAGGTTTATTTTCAACATTATTATCAAGTGAAGAATAGATGTAGAGGATGTTAACAAAGGACCTTGGTTCAAGGGTTGAGTAGGCCTTTTCCTACCCCCCTAAACACTTGAATTTAACCTAAGAACCACTTCAATCTCTTCCAAACTTGTTTGGGTGAGACTACCAAACTTCGTCGTGCACTTCTAGGAGGATGAGATTTTAGCTCGAATAGGAAACACATTGGATAGTTCATTTATTATCATTGCAACAAAGACAAGGAAGGCCTATTCTCTTTCCCCTAAATCTATGTAAAGCTAGATCTTAGTAAAGGGTTACCTAATATAATTATGTTAGAATGGGAAGACTCGCAAGGGAATTAGGTACTGCATTATAAGAGCACCACATTTTGATATTGGTTTTTGCAAAGAAATAGGCCATCTAATGGCCTATCTTCCCAAAGCATGAAGGCCTACGCAAGATCTGACCAAAAAGGGAAAAGACCCAACCCCAAATGGAGCCATAGCTCCCCCTTGACAATTTCCAGCATGTTAAAAGAAAAAGTAAAAGACAGTGAGCAAGGAAAAGATAGGGACTACCCCTCCCACAACAACTTTGGTCTCACAAGCCATTGTTAAAGAGTAAAGCCCGTACTCCCTCCAAAAGGGTCTCGCCCTAGAAGCTTTGAAGCAAATGCATAGATTTTTTATCATTCTCCCCACATATCCACAACATTGGAATCTTTGCCCTCTAAACAAGATCAAAACACAGTCTCACTGGAACCAATGCTTGGGGATGACTTGCACGAAGGAAGGACCAAAGAAGAGATAGACCCAAATAAAGCACAGAGAATCTAAAGCCACTCCCAGCAAGGAACACTTGGACAATGTTAGCTCTGAGAAGGCTAGTAGGGAAAAGGATTTAGCCTAGTAGCGGGTGGAAGAAACAAGAACAAAAGCACTTCAATCAAGGAAAAAACACTAATTTCCCTGAAAAATCAATTCAAAATAAGAATGTATTGTTTATGTATTATGTTGTGAGATACTTTTGTAAGAATCTACTTGCCTCACTTTGGTGAAAATGAAATGCATGTTGGAATCCAAAAAAGCTATGAACTAGCCCCCAACTCTCTGGAGATGGGGGCCAAAATGGATTTCTAAAGATCCAATGAAGATTCAAACAACTATCTTTGTACTTTGCCCTGCAGGTAAAACCACGACCTTTAACTCAATACAGGTAACCATTTTGTTTAAAAAAATATTACAATGTATATAACAATAAAATAAGTCAGCACGGACCCATTTAACCTTGATGTGTTAAGCACCGAGAAGTTTGTGCCTCAATTTATCCCTCTCGGCGCTTATTAGATCTCGGGTTAAGATAGAGCTTTGTTGATTTTAGTCATTCTTTTGCATCTTTTAGATTTTGATATAGGTGAAGCATGTTGCAATTTGTATGTTGGATGGAAAAGTGTCGGTCCATCATCATGTCCCTACATTTTTTCCCAACCCGTAGTTGTGAAATATTTAATAGGTTTTATTAGACTGGATTTGCTTGGATATTACACAGGTGCAATGTGTCTTGTATTGTGGGTTGTGTAAAGTGAGGGTTTTTTTATCTTGGTCATCTACTTGTATTTAATTGGATAGCAATTAAGGGCAACACATTTCACATTGTTGTTTTCCACATGGCTATGTGCAAGTATTTTATCCTGTGATTTGTATTTGTTGCTTAATTACCCCAAGAAAAGCAAGATGTGCTAGCTCTTGGGTTGCTCTAAAAGTGTTTACACCATGCTAAGGTTGTGNCATTTCACATTGTTGTTTTCCACATGGCTATGTGCAAGTATTTTATCCTGTGATTTGTATTTGTTGCTTAATTACCCCAAGAAAAGCAAGATGTGCTAGCTCTTGGGTTGCTCTAAAAGTGTTTACACCATGCTAAGGTTGTGCTTCATGTGATGTGGGGTGCATGATGAAACCCCAACCCCTTGTATCTTAGATTGTTTTAGTTTATTGGCATTTGGAGAGCTTACAATAGGTGGATGCTTGTCCTTGGAATATGTGTTCGAGGAGGCACACTTCTCGTGTAGGTGGTTATCTTATGTGGTTGTTGACATCTTCTACATGGACACATATTAAGGAGGATGGATGCTTGGCATATGAGCTTGAGCTATCTTATGGAGGAGCACTGACCATGAGTAGGAAGGGTACTTGGCCCTTAGAGCATTCGGATCAAGACCCTACAAGATGGGATCCTCAAGGGAGCAACCATCATCAACAGGATCAATTATGGCTTGATAAGCATACTCAATACTTCTTGCCAGGGTTCCAAGGTGGATGGACAAAGCAAGGCACCAAATAATTGTGAAACCAGCAAAAGAAGAAGGAGAGGAATTACCCCAAAATTTCTTCCCTCCAATGGTTAAAAATCCCTTCAATGGATTGATCTAATTATCTTGTAGAAGACTTGAGCATTTCACCATCAATCTTTATGCACCAAATAAAAATAAAAATAGAAAAACTTCAAGAATTTTCAATAACGTCCACAAGGAAAGAAACATTTACACAACCATATGCTCCAAGACAGATATGTCAATTAAGCTCCAAGGAGTGGAAGCTCCAAAAATCCAACCATGAGTACAAATGAGGAAGGGCTACATTTTATATAAAGTCTAGCTCAACTTCCTTTACAATAGAATAATAATATCTAATGTGAGATCCTTAGATCTAGCCTATGGAGGATTAAAGAATTWTTTCCTCCAACTAACTAAATTAAAATAATGAGGTGTTCAAGCCACATGTACAATCTTCCAACCTCCTAGATATCCTTCAAGGTGGATGTGTAGCTCTCCAATGGTGGACAACGCCTAATAGATGTATAAAAACACGGGCCATGCGACCTGAAGATCTAGGGTGCTCTTCACCATGGGCACATATCAACATGAACTCCCAAAATAAGAAAAATGCTCAAGCAAAAGATGTGGGGTGTTCCTCTAATAAGTGGTCAAAATTACCGAAAAAGAATTCCTGCTACAAATTTTAAAAGCACCATAATTGTGTCATTTTTTTTCTCAATTTTCTATTATAGCCACAATTTGGAAATCCCATAACCGTTTTGTATCTAATGGAGTTGATTTGGAGAAACTCTGGGCACTCTATCAAAAGATAATTGTTCTTAAAGCTAGGCCACCCTCAAAATATGCAATGCAACCCTAAATCCAGGGTTTGGAACCTCCTAGTTCTTATCCAAAATGAGACATCCAATCGACATGCATGATATAATGTGCAAAGTAACCTCCAAAGTGGTTTTCATCCTCAAATCAAGCAAGTGGGTCCATGATACAAGGCCTCAACACGTGGAATGTGAATAACACTCAACCATCTCCATGGAAAAAAGAGACGACCACCCTAAAATTAGCTCTAACAATCATATGTGAGGTCTCTAATGTGTAACCTCCTCCTCAAATCATGCTAACCATATCCTCAAGTCAAAGGAAGTCCAAGAAGGTCCACATGTGCCAAAGGCTAAATGTAACATCCCCCAGCCCAACCAAGGGACATTACGGTGCAAAACACTCTTGAAAACGAAATTTTTGCTAAATAAATTAATTCATTTATAGTTAACTCATTTCCTGTAGCTTTCAGCTACAAATTAAAACAGATTTAGCTATTGTCTATAACCACAAAATAGAAGCATCTACAACATGCTAATAATCAACAAAATGCAGCTAAACAACTCATTACAGCAACAAATAAATCACTTCCAAGTACATAGAGTTCATGCACATCAATTAAACACAGAATTTAACACAACAACAAGATAGAACACTTATCTTCAATAGCCTAGAATCTGAAATAGTTTATTTAAGAAAGGAATTGGAGAAATCAAATACCAACATGAAATTTGAAAAGAGCTTTGCAAATCTGAATGAAATCCTAAACCATCAAAGATCACCATCTGAGAAGATTGGTCTTGGCTACAGTGAAAATAAAGAAATTGATGAAGAAGCCTCAACCTCTTCAAAACAATTGAGTGAAGGAAAGACCAATAGTTATGTTGATGTGCTCAAAAATCCTATCAGGGTTGAAGACAACAGGTAGAAAGAATAAAATGTTCCATAGGAGACAAATCTTCCTCACAATGACAGAATCAAGAAGACTTTTCCATCAAGATGGAATCATACAATCATGTATCGAAATCATTTTGTTGGTTATTTTTATTCTTGCAATGGTTTTGGTCAGAAAGCAATAAATTGTAGAATAAATGCAAAAGGCAGTTATATGAGGAACAACCACAGAGATGACCATGGATTCTCAAGGAGAAACTACAACTCATTTTCCCCTTTACTAAATGATAACATTATATGTTATAATTGCAACAATTATGGGCATATAGAAAATTTCTATAGAAGTGTTTTCAGAAAAGATAAGGAAGAGGAAACCCCAACAGTGATGGAAAGAAATCAGGGACAAAGGGAACAAAAGAAAGAAAAATCCTTGTTCATATAAGTTGCACTATGTGCACAAAATAATAAAGATAAGTGGTACATTGATAGTGGGTGCTCAAGCCACATGACAGAAGATAAAACAAAGTTTATCACCTTGAAGAAGAATGAAGGCAGTGTTATCTTTGACAACAATGGCACTTCAAAGATAGTTGGAAAAGGCACTCTTAGTCTTGACAATGGAAGGGATAAGTTAGAAAAGGTCATGTGTGTTGAAGATTTGAAGCACAATCTTCTCAGTGTTAGCCAAATGTGTGATCAAGGACACACTCTCACTTTCAACTCCCAATAATGTAAGATCAGAAAGGAAAATTCAAACAAACTAGTTGCAAGAGCAATCAAAACCCCAAACAATGTATATATTCTTGATGAAATCAATGGCGAAAAAAGTTTCATCGGGTAGATAGATGAAATTTGGTTGTGGCATAAAAGAATGGGCCATATGAACTTTGATAACTTGGTAAAAATCGACACCAAACAAGTAGCAAGAGGTATGCCAAAGATCACAAAACCCTCAAACATTGTTTGTAAGAAATGTTAACATGGAAAACAATCAAGGGTGAGCTTTAAGACAAAGGAATATACAACACCCAATCCATTGGAACTCATGCATACAGATCTCTGTGGACCAACAAGAATAACAAGTATGCAAGGACAAAATTATTGTATGTTACTTATTGATGATTATACAAGAATGACTTGGGCTACCTTTCTCATAAATAAACCTAAGGCATTTGAAAAGTTTAGATCCTTCAGAGCTTTAGTTGAGAATGAGACTGCCTTGAAAATCAAATGTTTAAGGTCAAATAATGGAGGTGAGTTTACATCCAATGAATTTGAAGAATTATGTGAAGCTCGTGGAATAAAAAGACATTATTCCTCAACAAAATGGAGTGGCTAAAAGGAAAAACAAACATGTACAATAGATCGTTAGGACAATGTTGAATGAAGCAAGATTATCATATAGTTTTTGGAGAGAAGCAGTATAAACTGCAGTTTCATTCTAAACAAAGGGCAAATCAGGGTTAACAATGATAAGACACCCTATGAATTATGGAAAGGTAGACCAACATTAGTCAAACATTTCAGAATATTTGGAAGAAAGTGTTATATCAAAAGAGATGATGAGGATCTAGGCAAGTTTGACTTAAGAGTAGATGAAGGAATTTTCCTTGCTTCATCAATAAGCAAAGCCTATAGATGTTACAACAAAAGACTAGAAAAGATTGTTGAAAGTATAAATGTCAGAATAAATGAAGCAAGACTACACAAGAACAAACTGCAAACAAAAGAAATGGAGTGCAGTAAAGAAGACGAAGAAAATGAAGAAGAAGAAGAAGTAGAAAATGAAGAAGAGGAAGAGGAAATTGAACGCCAAGATACACAAACCCCATCAAGGTTTGTGGAGAAGAACCATCCAAAAAACTTAATTCTTGGTGATAAAAATGTTGAAACACGGACTAGGAGAAGATTGGCAAGCACTTGTTGTCCAAAATAGAGCCTAAATGTTTTGAAAAGGCCAAAACTGATCAACATTGGTTAATGCTATGGAGGAAGAATTGAACTAGATTGAGAAGAATGAGACATGTGAACTTATGCCCAAACCAAAAGACAAGAAAGTAATTGACACCAAATGGGTCTTCAAAAACAAACTAGATGAAGATGGACAAGAAGTAAGAAATAAAGCAAGATTAGTTTGTAAGGGATATGCTCAAGTGGAAGGTATTGACATTGAAGAAACTTTTGCTCCAATTGCAAGATTAGAAGCCATTAGAATGTTTTTGGCATTTGCAAGCTTTGAGAATTTTAAAGTGTATCAAATGGATCTCAAGTCAACATTTGTGAATGGAGATTTAGAGAAATAAGTGTACATTAAACAACTAGAAGGATTCTTATTATTAGAAAATAAAGATTATGTTTGCAGATATGTTAATGAGTGTGGTTTATATGGATGGTATCATTTTTGGAAGTAATGCTGATAGAATGAGCCAAAAGTTTATAGAAGAAATGCAAAGAGAATTTGAGATGTCCATGCTTGGAGAATTTTCATTCTTTCTAGGGTTGCAAATTTCTCAATCCAGCAAAAGCATATTCATTTCTTAGACCAAATATATCAAGGAAATGTTGAAGAAATTCAAAATGAAAGACTGTGCACCTGTCAGTACACCCATGATTATAGGATGCAAGTTGAACAAAGAGGATGAAACAAAAAAAGAAAATCAAACTTTGTACAAATCAATGATAGGAAACCCACTATATGTGACAGCTTCAATGCAAGATATTATGCAGGCAGTAGGATTATTTGGAAGGTTTCAAGTTGCACCAAAGGAAACACATGTGCAGGCAGTAAAATTGATTTTTAGATATCTAAAAGGAACTTTGGATTTTGGTTTATGGTATCCCACAAGTACAAAATCCACACTGACAACTTACATAGATGCAGATTGGGCAGGTAGTGTGGATGATAGAAAGAGCACCAGTGGTGGAGCATTCTTTCCGGGCAACAACCTAGTGTCTTGGTTCAAAAAGAAGCAATCATCAATTTCTCTATCCACAACAGAAGCATAATACTTTGCAGCAACAACATGTTGTACATTGTTAGGGACCTAACCTCCCTAACCCCTCAAGTAGGTAGAATAATATATTTCCATGTAATAAAGGCCAATATTAATAAGTCGTAGCAATAAGGAAGAATAAGTCAAATGTAAGAAGACCTAATAGAAGCTTCCACTTCTAGAAGGATCTTCCTCTAGATTGTTCTTTTGGATAGATAGATTTAGTATAAATAGGAGTAGAGGGTATGATAAGTTTGGCCTTGAGCATTATTGTAATAGAGCGTTGCTCTACTGGAGGTTGCCCCCCTCGAAGAGGCAAGTGAACATTTTTTCCTATCAATATAGGTATTATTTGGTGTTGTGGTTTCATCTATTGTGTTGTTCCACTATTATTCTCTGCAATATTTATGTTTCATGCTATTATAATAGATCAAGTACCTTACAAGTGGTATCAGAGCACTTTCCTTGGCAGAAAATTGTGGGTTATTTTTTTTCCATGGTAGAGACGTATTTCGACATCTTAAAGCTACAAAGATTTGTCGTTACGCGCATAAACCCGCGGTCGAGGAGTAATACATGCAAGAAATACAAGTGGTACTTAAGCGCACATATGTTGGCCACCCTTGTAACCCCTGTTGGTACCCCTTCGAGTGGTAGCGCATCAAACAACACCTGTATACAGATCGACCTAGATCTTCTGAAGCCCTCCATAGATAAACCGATCGATCACCTGACTGCTATAGTGCCACCGAGAACAACACTCGGGAAGATACTCTCTAGTGCCTGGGTAGTCGGGTAGTATGGCTAAGGGCACGGTCTAGCCTCCTTAGTTGGTGCCCCAAGATATTGGGTCGAGTACTATTGTTGGACCCCGCACGTATATTAGAGAGCTATAGCATAGGGAAAACCCTTATATGTAGACACCCTGCATACCCTAACCCTTATGATGGAAACAGATTCATAACAAACAATATATATTAACGCGCAACTATGCCTCCTGCATTTGAGTTGCAAAATTACTACATATTTCTTCTTGTTAAGAATTTGGGCATTTCAACACTACAATATTCTTCAGATTGGAGTATAACTCCGGAGGAGTAAGTACAAAAAAAAAAGTCTGGATCTTGTTGGCACCATTATTTGAGCCCTATCCCGTTGGATTCCTCTCTTCGCACATATCACAGTCATACTTATCATTTTTCAACAATTGTTTTTTCCCATGGACCTAGCCCCCTTCCGACACCCTTATTTGGGCCTTACCCCATTGGATTCCCCTCGTCGCCCTAATCGTCGTGATACCCATAACCCATTTTCTATGTGGTCCTACCCGTCCCTTTTCGTTTCCCCTCTTCATCATGGCCCACACCTGTAGCCAAGACTTGGAAGCCCGCTTCAATTCCTTGTCCTCTACTTTCATAGAGACCCAACAAGAAGTGAGGCAGCTCAGTGCCAATATTTCCACCATCAATAAAAACATACATTTCTCCATAGACGCAAAAATGGAAACCCTCAAACATGACCTCGCTACCCAGCTTGCATCCTTCACTAACACGATTTGCGCCAAGTTGAATATCCTTGTAGATCTTCCCTCCTTTGACCCACCTTTGCACAATGAAGGTGAAACTTCCTCTAATTCCCGAACTTTTTAACCCCATCACTTTCAGCATGACCTACGCCTTCCACGTGTGGATGTGAATAAATTTCATGGCTCAGATCCCATTGGCTGGGTAACTCAAATGGAACATTATTTCTCTTTGTATGGCATTACAGATGAGTTGACCAAACTCTAGTACGATGTTCTCCATCTAGATCAAGAACGTTGGCAATGGTGGCAATGGAGAAAAAATGCCCGCCAAGGGTATGTGGCTTGGACACAATTTGTGGTAGAGCTTTATGAACTCTTTGACACTAACACCAACCATTTAGGTCATTTGACAAAGTTGAAACAATATGGCACAGTGGAAGACTTTATAACTAATTTTGAGAGATTGGCTTTCCGTACAGAGGGCATGTCTGATGCTTTTTTCCAATAACGTTTTATCAGTGGCCTCAAGGATGAGATTTGTGCCCATGTCCTCATGGCTCAACCTCGGAGTTGGGTGGAAGCTACTAAAAGAGATAAGGAAGCACAACAGGTTGTCTCTTCTCAAACCGGAAAACCCTCCTTTATTCCTTGGCCTAAACCACTCACTCCCACTCCTCCTTCCACTCCACTAAAGATCCATAAATTGACCAGGGCATAAATGGTTGAACGCCAACTCAAAGGCCTTTGTTATAATTGTGATGACAAATATTTTCCCAGGCACAAGTGTAAGGAACAAAAGATTTTTATGGCCATCTTCGAGGATGTTTTGGAAGACGACGTGGCAGAGTCACATGAACCAACTGACATGACCTCGCCCTCCGACCCTCCCAAAGTTGAACCGGTCATTTCCCTAGATGCTCTCACTGGATTCTCTACTCCCCAAACCCTCAAGCTAATTGGTTGCATTAAGCATCGGAAGGTCATCATCCTTGTTGACAGTGGAAGCACCCATAATTTTATTCATCGCCACATTGCCTAAGAAACTAATTGTTATATCCGTGCAGTCAATAATTTTCAAATCATGATTGCCAATGGCGGGTCCATGAAATATGGGGGGCGTTGTGAAAATTTGCATCTCCAAATTGGTCGGTACCACATGAAATATCATATGTTTGCTATTGACATGGGTGGTTGTGACATTGTGTTGGGTGTTGAATGGCTAAGGTCTATGGGTCCCATTCTCATGGATTTTAAAGAATTAACCATGCAATTCAACCATGAGGGCCAACAATATAAGTTCCATGACATCACTGCTAGCTCCCCAGAGATCATCAGTTCCCATCGCATGGAAAAGCTCTTAAAAAAAGGTCATTATGGAATTATTGCACAATTCCATGCCATTCATGCCACTAAGACACCCTATGTGCCAAAGGACCTCCAATCCATCCTCTCCAAACATCAAGTTGTTTTTTCCACTCCCCAGGGACTTCCTCCTTCCCATGGTGTTCATGATCATTCCATTCCCCTTATCCTCGGTAACCTTCCTCCCAATGTTCGTCCCTATCATCATCCCTTTTCCCAAAAAAATGAAATTGAGAAAATTGTTCAAGAATTGCTCACTCTAGGTGTTATCCGTCCTAGTACGAGCCCCTACTCTTCTCTTATGGTCATGGTCCTTAAGAAAGAAGGCTCTTGGCGCATGTGTCCTGAATTCCGCGCACTCAACAAACTCACCATGAAAGACAAATTTCTCATTCCTGTCATTGATGACCTCTTGGATGAATTAAGTGGTGCCCAGTTCTTTACTAAACTTGATCTTTGTTCTGGCTACCATCAGATACGTATGAACGAGGCAGACATTCCTAGGACTACATTTCGAACTCATGAGGGCCACTATGACTTTTTGTTCATGTCGTTTGGCTTGTGTAATTCTCCTTCCACTTTCCAAAGCCTCATGAATCATGTATTCCTTTCTTTTCTTCGTCATTTTATCTTAGTTTTCTTTGATGATATCCTCATCTATAGTAAAACATGGACAACCCATCTTGCTCATGTGAATCGAGTTCTACATCTACTCTCTCAGCACCAACTTTTCCTCAAAAAATCTAAATGTGCTTTTGGAGCCTCGGAAGTCGAGTACTTGGGTCATATTGTTGGCAAGGCAGGTGTCAGGGTGGATCCTAAGAAGATTGAAGCTATGTAGGATTGGCCTTGCCTAAAGACTCTTAAAAGCTTGCATGGATTTCTGGGTTTAACAGGCTATTATCGCAAGTTTGTTAAGAATTACAGAAAGATTGTGGCACCTCTCACTGCTCTCCTTAAGAAAAAATCTTTCACTTGGACTCCCACAACTAATCAGGCCTTTCAAGCCTTGAAGGCAACCATGTGCGCCACTCTAGTCCTGGCCCTTCCTGATTTCAAAAAGACCTTTTTCCTGGAATGTGATGCTTCTGGGAGAGGAATTTGAGCAGTCCTTATGCAAGATGGTCGGTTTTTTGCCTTTACCAACAAACAACTGTCAGAGCGACATTTGGGCCAATCAATCTTTGAAAAGGAAATGTTGGCTATTCTGCATGCAGTGGATCTCTGACGCCCTTATCTATTGGGGCAACGCTTCCAAATTAAGACAAATCATCAAAGCCTCAAGTATTTTTTGTAACAACGCCCTTCCTCCCCGGAGCAACAAAAATGGGTGACTAAGCTCTTTGGATATGATTATGAGATCATTTTCAAGAAAGACAAAGACAATGTGGTTGTTGATGCACTTTCAAGAAAATATGAAGATGAAGGGTCCCTTTTTTCCCCTCTCCTTCATTGTACCAAATTGGCTCCAAGTTGTTTGCCAGGAATGGCTACAAGATCCCAAAATTTTGCATTTGATCCAACAATTGCAGGCCAATTCTCCAGTTTCCCCAAGGTACTCTTGGCACAATGATGAGCTTCGCTACAAAGGCCATTTGTATTTAAGTAAACAGTCACAACTTAAATCCACGGTACTATTTGAGCTTCATGCTACACCCACAACTGGGTACTCAGGGTTTACCAAAACCTATGACTGGGTCAAATGTTCCTTTTTCTAGGAAGGTATGAAACAAGACGTTCACAATTTTGTGGCAGAATGTGATGTTTGTCAACGCAACAAGGGCGAAACAGTCAAAGCTCCTAGAACACTACAACCACTTCCGATTCCACCTATTATTTGGAGGGATATCTCTTTGGATTTTATGGTGTGCTTACCTAAATCGGGAAATAAGTCAGTTATCATGGTGATCGTTGATCGTCTTTCCAAGTATGCTCATGTATGTGCTCTTCAACACCCATTTACCGCCTCCGTTGTGGCTCAACTTTTCATGGATCAGGGCTTCAAGCTTCATGGCATGCCTCATTCTATTGTTTCTGATCGAGATCCCACTTTCACCAACAATTTTTGGCAAGAACTGTTTAGGCTACAGGGCACCCAATTGCATCTCAACACAACTTATCATCCCCAGATTGATGGTCAAACTGAAGTTGTCAACAAGTGTTTGGAAACATATTTGAGGTGTTTTGCATCTGAAAGACAAAATCAATGGGCTTAATGGTTACCACTAGTTGAATGGTGGTACAACACTTATTACCGTACAACTACCCGCATGACTCATTTTGAAGCAGTATATGGACAAAAGCCACCTTCAGTTATCTCATACCTTCCAAGTGTCTCGAAGGTCCAAGCGGTTGACCAAACACTTATAGTTCGAGAGGCTATTCTCCATACCCTCGAAGAGAATTTGGTCATGACCCAAAATCGCATGAAGCAACAGGCAGATCAAGGTCGCTCTGAACGTCAATTTGTTGAAGGAGACCAGGTGTTTCTTCAACTGCAACCTTATAAGCAAACTTCACTCAAGGTTGACCATTGTCAGAAACTTGCACCCAAATTTTATGGCCCTTATATCGTTCTCAAGTGTGTAGGACAGGTGGCCTATCAATTAGCTTTGCCCAGTCATTCTAAGCTCCATCATGTTTTTCATGTCTCTTGCTTAAAGAAGGTGATTGAAACTAAGTGCCAAACTCAAACCAACCTTCCCGAGTTGGATGAAGAAGGCTCCATCTGGTTGCAGCCATAAGCAATTTTGGACCAACGTGAGCATCCTCTGTGTCAATGCACCATCAAGGAATTGTTAGTCCAGTGAAAAGATACAACTCTAGCATATGCCACTTGGGAACCAACTATCAATCTGCAACAATTTCCTCATCTCAAGCCTTGAGGACAAGGTTGTTTTTAAGGGGGAGGACATGTTAGGGACCTAACCTTCCTAGCCCCTCACGTAGGTAGAATAATATATTCCTTAATAAGGCTTAGCAATAAGGAAGAATAAGTCAAATGTAAGAAGACCTAATAGAAGCTTCCGCTTCTAGAAGGATCTTCCTCTAGATTGTTCTTTTGGATAGATAGATTTAATATAAATAGGAGTAGAGGGTATGATAAGTTTGGCCTTGAGAATTATTGTAATAGAGTGTTGCTCTGCTCGAGGTTGCCCCCTCGAAGAGGCAAGTGAACATTGTTTCCTATCAATAAAGGTATTATTTGGTGTTGTGGTTTCATATATTGTGTTGTTATGCTATTATTCTCTACAATACTATTGTTTCATGCTATTATAATAGATCATGTACCCTACAAGTGCTCTAGATGAAACAAACATTGAAGGACATTAAGGTAGAGAATAATCAACCAATATCAATAATATGTGACAATACCACTGCAATAAATATTTCAAAGAATCATGTTATGCATTCAAAGACAATGCACATTCCAGTCAAATATCATTTCTTAAGAGAGCAAGTCACATAACAAAATGTCAAGCTGGAATATATTGGTACAAAGGAACAAATTGTTAATATATTCACAAAATCTCTTCCTAGAGAAACATTTGAGTATCTCAGACAAAAACTGGGAGTGGTGCCAATGTCATCCAACCACTAAAGTGCTTCAAGAGGATCACAAGCTTAGGGGGAGCTACAAAAAGAAAGAAGGTTGTTGGTTGCAAATATGAAGAGTATAGAGTACATAGTAAGGGAAAGAAAATCCCTTTTCCATTGATGTCAAAGGGGGAGAATAAAGAGAAAGGGGGAGACTTGCATAAATAAAGAATTGCAACAAATATGGAAGCAATTAACTTAGATGAGAACAAATTGTGAAATTCAGTATCAGAATAGGCTAAGGGTTGCCATCAATGACAAAGGGGGCATTTGTTGGAAAGATTGTTGTCATCGATGTCAAAGACAGGGGCATACTACTCAGGCCAAAGAGTAGATCAAGGAAGCGCCCATGTTGTGAATCGAACTAGATAGAGGAAGCAGAGAAATATAGGGTTTGCGAGTTGCAGAAATCATGTACAGGGAGATGTGGTTGTAGGCTAAGCATTTGTGTCAATTAGATAAGTGATCACAACTTGAAGAACGAGAGAAACATGATACGAGAGAGTTGGAGAAGAGCGGATTTAAACAAAGAATTGAAGTTTGAGGGTGCAAAGGAAGCTCAAGCATGTGTTGATTACCTGAGCAACAATGAGCCTAGTAAGGATGGTCCCTAGTAAGGGAGGTCTCGATGGCCCAGTTAACCAGATCGAAGCAAATAAGAGGAAAGTCGATTTATCCTACATGCATAAGGAAAGTCACTCTCAATGGCTTTATAAGGTAAAGGTGCTCTTACATAGTTCGAATGTGAATGGGCAAGCTACGAAACCCTGCACAAGGTGTTAAATTTTAGTCGTGGGGCCCAACATATTGGAGATCAAAACACCGACAAATATGTGAAAGTTTTGGCTTAAGGTTAAAGTTTTTGGGTGCCTGGTGGCCCGATGGGCTGGTGACTTGGTAGGCCCAGTGGCCCAGTGGTATACCAAACAGAAGTGGAAGTCTGAAAGTGTAGTGTCAAAGTCTCGAGGGCCTGATGACCTGGTGGTCCAACGTCTTGGTGGGAAATGTAACTAGAGTGAATGGGTGAAAGCGCAATGTTAAAAGACCCTAGTGGGTTGATGGGTTAGTGAAGAATTGTGAATTGATGCAGATTAAGTCTTGACCATTCATTAGATCAACAAATTTGATCAAAGGACCAGATCGGAGTACCAACGCAGGGTTGAAGGCATGCGTTTGAATTTCTGGAAGCCCAGTGGGTCGATGGCCCAATATACCAGATCAGAGTGAAAGAGAAATGTTAATGTCCCAGAGGCCTAGTGGGTCGGTGACCCGGTAGTCTCGGTGGTCAGGACACAAAGCGTAGACAAGGTTCCTGGTGGGTCGGTGGGTTGATCGTCCGGTGGCTAACCGGACCGAAGTGAATGTTAATCAGCTCAACGCTAAAGCCCCGGGGGCCCGGTCAATATTTTGTTGGGGACACAATTACAAATCTACGGTTGACATTTAATCCAAGGTGCATCAGATGGTTGCTAAGTGTCAAAGTTTATGATGTGTGTATGTGAACAAATCGTGTGCAATGGAAAGAAATTGGGACTATGCGAACACAAAGTTTGGTATGTGGACAAAGCCTTAGGCGTATGGACTCGTGTTTGAAGCCGACATGATCCATAAAATTCTATACAATGACCTATATAAATAATGATGCCCTGATTTTTTTGAGTATGGTTGTGAGTGGAAGTATGCACATGAGCAAGTGAAGCTCTAAGGTTCTCGGGTGGAAGAAAATGATAGAGAGAGAGAGAGAGATGTAATTGTCCAAGGGTGGCAGGGAGGTGCGAGGTCAAAGGGAATATTTGAATTCGTGCAGATTGTGAAAAGGTGGAGAGTGTTGTAGCAAGTAGAACAAAGACAGAGCAGTTGAAAATAACATATTTGTGCACGAGAAATCTTGGAGAGAAGTGTTGTTGTGTATTGTTGATTGTTTAAGAAGAATTGAATCCAGACAAACAAGTTGAGGAGATTGGAGTCTTCAATGGGTTGGTGCCTATATCTTGCTGAGTTGGTGCTTAGTTAGGGAGATTGGTGTCTCTAGCAGGTTGGTGCCTGCAAATATTGTAGTTGTAGGTAGTTGCCTGCAAATATTGTAGTTGTAGGTAGGTACCTACAGATGTTGTTGAGTTGGTGCTTAGACAAAGGCATTGGTGTCTCTTTTAGGTTGGTGTCTGTAAAACTTTGTAATAGATTGGTGTCTATAGCAGGTTGTTACCTATGAAAATATTGAATAAAAGTTTTGTGGTTTTCTCCCATTTGAGTTTCCATGTTAAATCTTTGTGTATTGTGCGTTGTATATTAATTATTGATTGCTTATGGTTGGTAAAGTAATAAAATGATAAGTGTAGAACACTATGAAAAGAAAAAACAATCCTATATTGATTCACCACCCCCCTCTCAATATAAGTAAGTGTGCCAACATAAAGGACTTGCATATGATGAAAGGGGTATGCCACATTTTTCTCAATTTGTTGCACTAGAAGATCAATCAAATAGAGAAATGGTTAGTGGAAAGTGTGAAGAAGCCCTAGATGCGGATGGAAATGATGAGCATAATTCTTTTTATGGTTTCCTTAAGAATTAAAGACATATTAATATGATCATTAATGAGATGGAATTTGAAATGACTCTTGGGGTTAAAGAAGCAAGTTGTTCTCTCTCTAATTCTATGTCGGAAGAAAATGAATATGATACAACCATTGACACTCATAATGATGTACTACTCAACTCAGATTTGCATCTTGATTTTTAATAAAACAATCATCAATCTTATGTTTTGCATTATGATGGGTCTCCTATTTACGATATTGATAATGACTATGATATAGAGGAGCATAGAGTTGTTCTAGTGACAAATTCACTTCATTATTCCTATGAAATACAAACAAAAAAGCTGTCCCTTTTGTTGCAAGTACTCAACTTGAAAACAAAGGTTATTTCAATCTTGTTGAAGACGATGGATATGAGATTAGCGACTCATGCTTTGCAAGCGAACAATGTGACCTTTGAACCCACAACTCAGATTCCATAATTAATGTAAGCTATAACATAGCCACATCTACCCTACTTTTTGATTCCTATATGTAGGTAAAGAAGACCTACCATGGAGACAATGACATAAAGTAGATGATGATACAACAAACATCCAAGGGCATTTTGTTAGATAATTGCATATTCTCTTTTAGTTTTCCCTTAATGTATGATGATTTCTTTATTGACATGAAAAGGAAGTTAATATTGGAGCCATTCAAGTTGCAAAGGGATGTTCTTCCCATTGGAAATTATGATCCTTTGTTTTCACTTGACAAAGAAGATGCTCATATTTGAAGGTTTTTGCTCATTGTTCAAATGTTTTGACACAACATCTTGATATAAGACTGCTTGAAGAATTCAACAATGTTCCTCGTCTTGCTTTTAGGGATGGTCTTTTATTCTCAAAAATATTTCAAATATAACAATGTTGACTTAGAAAGATATTAAATGAAGATGAATATGTTGTGTTTAGGAAGGACAAAATTGATTTCACTAGGACACAAGAGAACACGAAAATTGGCGTTGTTGAGTTTTATATTTTTGAAGATGCAGTTGAATATGCCATTTTAGATGTGAAAGTTTTGCTCCCACAAAGATCAAATACCTTTCCCAAACCTCACGCTAGTATACACATTCCTAAAAAATTATGGATTCGATGCATACAAACTAGTATTTCAAGTAATGTAAGGCAGAATATTGGATCAAACTTTTCAATTGTTTCACTTATACCTCGAATGATACTAATTGCCAAAAGTGAAAGTGTTGATCTATTGATACTTGTATTTGAGAGCAAAGAGGATGATGAAATATGGATGGAGAATTTCAAACGAGAATCTATGGCTAGGACAGTAAGTTGTACTACCCCATTGATTAATATACATCTATCAAATACATTATTTAATGTAGGACTACAATGGGTATCTGAATACAAACATGTAGTTAGGGGAGAGATTTTATAATTGATAGCAATACAAGGAAATGGTTTGTGGATTAGTAGTGATTATAACAACCCTATCTAGTGGTGGATAGGGAAATCATGTAGCAACTTATGCCAACCTTTGCATACATTGGATGGTATTTTTGGTTTGCAGGTGCCCATGCCCATTTTTCAGCCTAGTAGTGATAATATGCCAACCTATGAACACTTACAGTTTAATGCCTCCCTATTTTTGTTCATTACCAAACACAAGGGAAAACCCCATGGCATTGATGAGATGGTTCGACGTTTGCATTGGCTCTATGATTTCACCTAGAACTCTCATTTTTCATATGCTAGAGTAGGGTAGGAGAAAGAATAAGCTCCCTTGAGCATTAGAGTAGCATGAATAAGCTCAACATGTGAGCATTACATGTTATTTCATGTTGTCATTGGCATTGTTGGCTTGTACCTTGTTTTGTAAAAACCATTTTTGATGTAATGGACTATATAAATGTGTTGTTTAGGGATGTTGATGTGGACGCATTCCGCCACATATTTTTGCTTGATAAAGGTCATTGCTAACAAGTACATGTCGAGATTCTAAGGTTTTTATGCACTCCCAAAAGAGCACATGTCCCCAAGTTGGAGCCAGTTGTTACCTCTCATTGTGCATGGGGCTTATACTACTGAATTTCTTCACTACCCTTGTGATTTTCATCACAAAGATCTTTGGATGGATGGAGCACTCACTTCGTTCCATGGATTATTGATGACATGGGTGATGTGCTAGAGGTTTTGATGATGTATTGCTTGATCACATGATTTTCTAGTCTTCACTCCTTGTTGGATGATTGAATTTGACGATGTGTGGATCCCTTGGTGGAGTGCCCTAACATTTCAGGATAAGTGGACATTGCATGGTATTTATCATGACATTTGGCATTTCCACAAATCGCAAGGCATCTTCACAACTCCCAAGGCAATTCACAACTCTCGAGGTAGTCTCACAATTCACAACTCTCGAGGTAGTTTGTGTTGGTGTTTACATGATTCTCAACTCTTGATAGTTATTGCCTTATGATTAACAAAAATATACACTTTCATACAACAGTTATCATAGAATAACTATACACTGAAAATATCAACTATAATACTACAACAGAAATGACAAGATCTAGAAATATTAACCATGCACTATAAACACAAGAACACAAGAGTTTATCCTGGGAGACCCAAACTTGGGAGAAAACCCAACAACCTTTCTCTAGAAGAATTCAGTCTAAGATATTACTAGTACATCACTATCAATAGCCAAATTACCCTATAGAGAAGATCCTCTCCAAGGCTAGCATCACCAAGACCTATCACCTCAATAAGATGACCAAGAATAACCAAGCAAGAGGTTCTCTAAGTGTGGCGCACTTTCCAAGACAACCAGAACCAAGATATAGTGAAATAGCCAAAAACTGCAGTTACAACTACCTTGTGCACACTGCAGAAGGAGTTGTTTGACTGTCCAAATGAAATGAGCCAGTCCTGTATTTATACTAATCTGGGCGCTAGTCTGGGGTCAACTTCTTATTTCTGGGTCTTCAATTTTATTATTATTTTTCCTATGTGGCTGACTTCTCTTCCTAGGTCTTCAACTTCTTCCTAGGGTTTATGTAATGGTGTAGATGGGTCTTCTTGTACCTTTTTTGTGGAGAATGATTGTCTAAAGTTGCAAATCTCCAACACTCCCTCTCAACAAGGGAGGCATTCTCCATACTTGGATTTCTTTTATCATAGAAATGTGTCTTCTTGAGCCATGTTGATGTGCCATCTCCGTACATGCATTCCATCCCTAAATATGCATGTGATAACATCTCAAGTCCATCCACTCCTTGACAAGAGAAGGACTACACCTAGGCCATTCACCACTAGAAGAGCTCCGTGAGTGAATGAATCATTACCCTTGGTCATATCAGCACTAACGTAGCCCCATGCATGAGCAATTTGGGATAATGTCTGCTTGATGCTTATCTAGGCCACTCACCACTAGCAAATCCCCGTGCATGAGTGAATCATTCTCCTTTGGTCATATCAACACTAACATAGCCCCATGCATGACCAATCTAGAAAGAATGTCTGCCCGAACTTGGAGAACATCAACATACCTGGGTCATTCACTACTAGCAGAGCCCCGTGAGTGAATGAGTCATTCTCCCCTTGGTCATATCAACACTAGCATAGCCCCGTGCATGACCAATCTGGGGTAATGTCTGCCCGATGTTGAAACATCAACGCCCATCACTAGCCAAATCAACATGGCTAATCCTGTATATCATCCTCCTCAGCCAAGTCAGCATGGCCACTCTGGGAGGATATATGCAATCTGCTCATCTGTGGATAAATACTGGAGCTTCATTGTTCCATTTTGTACCATGTCTCGGATTAAGTCTTGCAAGAAGCTTATGAAGTTGCACCACTTCACGACTTGCGTTAATGTTCCCAACATACTCTGTCTTTGTTGTACTGAGTGCTACAGAAGCATGTTTTTAGCTTATCCTGAAAATCATAACTGATTCCAAGTTGAAGCAACACCTTTAGGTGCTCAATCTGTCTATTGCACTCCTTCTCAACTAGAATATGTATATCTCTGCAGCCTCACTTCATCACTTGAGACAAGCCATATCCAATTGTACCATGCTTCACTGCCACCCACTGGAACTACCTTGGCTTCAACCAAATACTAGCTCAGGGTGCTCACTGCAAAGCAACTATCTGGCCTTGCATTAACCAGGTACATCAAGGATCTAATCAACTACCTGTACATTGTGGGATCCACCAAATCTAAATCTAAATTAGAATCACTCAACTTCTTCAAATTTGTCATCATAGGTGTAGTCATGGACTTGTAGTCCATCACATTGAATATCATTAGTATCCCCTGAATGAGGAAGATCCCATCTGATCTCATCACACCTCTAATCCCAAGAGTACATCCGGCCTAGATCCTCCATCTCGAATTCTGAGGCCAACTCCCTCTGTTATTGGAGTAAGTCTCGTTGTCCAGTATGCCTCACTGGCTGCTCCCTCTATGACTGAGACAAAATCCATACCCAATCCTCCTGACTGGTTGCCTCCTCTGTCATTGTAGAAAGATCACATCTCCTCAAAGCCTCGTCAAATCATGACACTTATCTGTCAATCTTGGAAGATGTCTCTTTCCCACCTAAACATGAGGGGGGAACTCGCTCTGAATAATCGACTCTCTCTTGATCCAACTGACTCTCTCTGAGATCAAGCTCACTATGAGTCTGCACATTCTTAGTTAAAACCAAGTTCATCACGTATCCATCAATCCTGGAGTACCATTCTCTCTCTGAAACATGACTCCCTCTAAGTCTGTGCAATCTTTGAAGACATCTTCTCCCTCTGCATCTTCTGAAGTATGATGTCCAATGAACTGTCATTGGAGGTTGCTCCTCCCTACTGGATCTTGAGGGTTGACTCCCTCCGAACTCTAGCTTCCTTTGAACTGGTACTAGGTGGGGCTGTTTGCCTCACCACTGGTGGAGCCACCTGCTCCTCCTCATCAATATCCATGTGGAACACTTTGTATCCCACAAAAGTATCATTATTTTCGAAAGGTTCTAACTTTGTCTTCTTCGCCTTCGGTATATGGATGTATACTTTCATGTATACAACTCCATGTCTAGATAGCCTAATCCATGTCTCAAACTAGAGACCATCTAATATGTTGCCTCCTGAAACTGTCACTATAGCTCCCTCTCAGAGCTATCACCCGTGACTTGCCTCGAACAAGCGCAATAACGAAAAAAATAGTAGACAAGAACAATATTCTTATGATAAGGAAATAGGAACAAGAATAGAAAAAAATGGGAAATAAGAACAACACTTTTCCAATGTTGTTACCAATCATTCCTCCGTGGTAACCTATCCAGAACAAAACAAGAACAAAAGACAAGAGAAACACTTTTCTAGTGTTGTGACCTCCATAGTAACCTTCCTGGGACAAAGACAACAACCAAAAACATTTCCTAAAAGATATCAATTTCCTCTTGTAGATAAGTGCATCATTAGTACTAAACAATGAGTTGTTACATAAATATCAAGTGTCACTAAACATTTGATAGAAAAAAGTACTCAGCAGTAATAAAACTCTAAAGACTGTTCTCCCAGTTACAATATTTATTTAAGATGCAACAATATAAAAATAACAAACCTGATATGCAAACATGGAGTCTTAATTGCTAGGGAGGGTGCGTTATTCCACTGAATTCACTAGATCTAGGATCCCTTTGTCACTACTTGGACAAATGTCCTTTTGCCAAGTGTACATCTCCTGCAAACACCCTCATGATATAACTTATATACAAGTGCATACCTTTGACATATGTAGCACCATCCAACTTGTGTTCTAATCTCAAGGTTTGCGCAACTGCAACTGTAATTGGCAGCTGTAACTGACAACTGCAACTATAACTACAACTACAACTACAACTGCAACTGCAATTGTAATTGTGCAGTGGCAATATTTCAACTAGCTCTGACACCATGTTGTTGTTTACATGAGTCTCAACTCTTGATAGTTATTGCCTTATGATTAATAACAAGATACACTTCCATACAACAATTATCATAGAATAACTATACACTGAAAATATCAACTATAATACTACACCGGAAATGACAAGATCTAGAAATATTAACCATGCACAGTAAAGACAAGAACACAAGAGTTTATCCTAGGAAACCCAAACTTGGGAGAAAACCCAACAACCTTTCTTTAGAAGAATTCAATCCAAGATATTACCAGTACATCACCATCAATAGTCAAATTACCATACAAAGAAGATCCTCTCCAAGGCTAGCATCACCAAGACCTAGCACCTCAATAAGATGACCAATAATAACCAAGCAAGAGCTTCTCCAAGTGTGGCACACTCTCCAAGACAACCAGAACCAAGATATAGTGAAATAGCCAAAAAATTGCAGCTGCAATTGCCTTGTGCGCACTGCAGAAGGAGTTGTTTGACTATCCAAATGAAATGAGCTAGTCCTGTATTTATACTAATCTAGGCGCCAGTGTGGGGCTGACTTCTTATTTCTGGGTCTTCAATTTTATTATTATTTTTCTTGTGGAGTTGACTTCTCTTCCTGGGTCTTCAACTTCTTCTTGGGGCTTCTGTAATGGTGTAGACAGGTCTTCTTGTACTTTCTTGTGGAGAATGATTGTCCAAAGTTGCAAATCTCCAACAATTTGGGGGTATTCTTCATGCACCTAGACCTCTCATGCCATGCCATGTCATAAACTTTGGAAGCGCTCAACTTATTCACACATATGGAGGCACGTGTCACATAGTTTGATGAGATGGCCACCTTGGAGGATGCATTACTTAGTCGTTGGAGCTTCTATCTGACACATGTGGACCTTCTTGGACTTCCCTTGACTTGTGGAAGTGGTGTGGACATGATTTGAGAAGGTGGTTACATATTGGAGACCTCACATATGACCACTGGAGCTGATTTTAGGGGAGCCATCCATTCTCGAGGTCTTCTACTCATTGTTTGTCCAGACATTTCACCTTGGAGAGTTACACATATACTTTTGAGGAGACCAAGGAGGCTTCCATTGCCTACTTTAAGGAGTTGGTTGTGGATCTATAGACTTAGAGGCCTTTGGAGGCTAGACATTGCACCTTCAACTCATCTTCTTCCATCTTCGATGGAGACATCCCTCTCTCTTGGGTTTATTTTGGTTGGAGGACTGTACATATGGCTTGACCACTTCATTATTTTATGTATTGTTGATTAGTTAGTTGGAGGAAATAATTTGTTATTCCTCCCTAGGCAATATCTACGGATTTCACATGAGATATTATTATTCTATTGTAAAGGAAGTTGAGCTAGAATCTATATAAAGAGTATCCCTTCCTCATTTGTACTCATGGTTGGATTTTTGGGAGCTTCCACTCCTTAGAGATTAATTGACATATCTTTCTTGGAGCATATAGATGTACAAGAGTTCTTTGTTTGTGGACATTGATGTCAATTCTCGAACTTCTTGTTGATCTAAAAGATTGTTTTAAGGTCTTTAAGATAACATCACGAGGACAACCCCCCCTGCATTTTTACAGAGGTGGTACTCCTCATTCTTGATGTATGGAAGATTGTTCTTCTGAACTTAGATGCATGCAATAGTAAACCTTAACAAATCTTCCAATAAAACTCCTATATAGAGATGTATAAGCTCATATATAGAAATGTACAAACTCTTATATATAGATGTACTTGTCAAGCACATCATCTTATTCAAGAAGAAGAAATAAATATATTTGCAGAGATTTGTATCTATGGGGTTTGGAGTCTTATTTCAACAGATATTATACCTTCCTTTAAAAATAGTGTGAACCCAAAATCAACTATACATTTGCAAGATGAAAGAAAAGTAAAATAGACATGTCATCAAAGAACTTAATATGCTCATATCATTTCAACTCAAAAAACAATTTTGATAGACACACATTTGAAATCTTGTGCTTTAGACTCAAAGTCCGAGAAATCACTAATGTAATGCCCCAAACAGTTCTTTATGGGAGAAATTAATAATGATATCTCAAATGTAATAAGATTAACAATGTTTGAAACAAAAGGGCTGAAACAACCTCAACAAGATCTCAATGACAATTAGATAAATTGAATTAAATGCATTTGCCTTTTTACAAGCAGGGATTTTGATCCTTTGGACTTGAAATATCATGAGAAATGAATGGAAGAATATAGAGAAAGAGTTGATCAGACTCAGATCTTCATGTTGCCAAACATACATGGAAAACCTAATGGAAATAATCAAGAAGAAAGAAAGACGATGAAGAAATATAAGCAAGCTAATTCACAAAATCTTGGAAAGGCAAAACTTGCTTCTTGTGAACTCTCCACCACTGCAAAAATTAATGACTACCAACAACAACCAACCCCTTAAATTCCTTTCACCTCTTCTTTTATAATCTTCGTGGAGCTTCTTTAGGGTTAGAGTTAGGGTTTTATTTGCCCCTTTGTAGATATAAATTTAGATATTTGTGCCATCAACTGGGACCCACTTTAGAAGCTCATAAATTTCTCTTAAGAAATAATTTTCCAAAAATAATTAGCTGCCAAGCTAGAAAATAGTCCTAATTGTAATTTAATTTTTAGGGCATGATAGTCGTGATTCTAAGCCATGTAAACCAATTCCAAGGTATTCCTCTAATCTCTACCTTCTCAACGAGATCTCGTTTTCTCAATTTGGACATCAGAATCAAAAGTTAGGGCCTCCGGAAGATAGAGACTCAACAATCATCGATTTATCCATGTGAATTTTGAGCCATTGATTTGTTAGTCTGCCCCATTTATCCCACATGCATTGGAGAATAGTTCACATATCTTGTTTATAAGAAAAATGCATCCCATATTATTTGTGTGTGAAAAGAGAACTATGGAACCTTATGTAGCTTGTGCATAGTATAGCTTTTGATTGCCACCTCATTGCCCAATCATTTGTGTGTCCAATAAATATCATTCAAGTGTCACCTGGGGTAGGTCCACTTCACTGCCACATGTCACCCAAGGATAGGTTCACGTCACCGCCACATGTCCCAATATGCCAAAGGAGGGTGAAAGGGATAGAACTTAGGAATATAATGAATAATTTCATGAAATAAGAAAATAAAAAAATAGAATTATGTAGAAATAGGGAAATGCAGAGGTAGAGTAATGTGGGTCGATAAAACTTAGTAAAAATGACTAAGTGTTGAGACTTGCAGGGTTGTGGACTTGCGAGGGTAGGGTGATGTAGAAAAAATCATAAGATAGGATCTCACATTTGCATTCAGAAATAAAAAATAAACAAGTATAAGACTCCGTAAAAACTAAGTGTAAAACTTAGTAAAATTACTAAGTCATGAGATAAAAAATAAACAAGTATAAGACTCCGTAAAAACTAAGTGTAAAACTTAGTAAAATTACTAAGTCATGAGGGTGCATTTGGGTAATGCGGAAATGGAAAGTGAAAATTGAGGATTGCGGAAATGCGAGGTTGCGGACTTGCGAGGTTGTGGGGGTAGAGTGATATGAAAATTATAATGGGTTCCCGCATTCTGCATTCAAAAAATAAACTACGTATGGAATACGGGTAGTAGTGAAAATGAATAAGTATGGAAGTGTAGAGAGTAGAGAGGAGTATGGAGAGTAGTGAGGAGTATGGAGAGTAGTGAAAATGACTAAGTATGGAGAGTAGAGAGGAAGGAGAATAAGGGAAAATGACTAAGTATGGAGCGTGGAGAGAGTAAGGAAAATGAGAAAAATGACTAAGTAAAGGAATGTGGAGAGTAAGGAAAAGAGTAAGGAGAGTAAGGAAAATGACTAAGTGTTGGGGGTATTCGACACTTTCCAAATTTGAAAAAAATTTGGTCTTCATTTGAAAGAAACATAGGTTCATATATTTACCCCAATCACTTAGTTGATGGGTGTTAGGGAAACACATCAACACTTTTGTATCTTGTTTCTATTCGATGCATAGAGATTGATTGTGAATGCTCAAGTCTTCTACAAGCTAACTAGATTGATCCATTGAAGGGTAAAATATACCACTTGGAAGGAAGACATTTTGGGGTAACTCTCTCCTTCCTTTGTTAGTTTGATAATTATTTGATGCCTTGCTTTGTTTATTCATTTTAGTATTAAGTATGTTCATCAAGTTATAGTTGATCTTGTTGGTGAAGGTT